>JABUQX010005015.1:32500-42500 GCA_015478945.1 Trachelipus rathkii
TATATATATATATTTAATAATAATTTATATCAGATTCGGTTTGTACTTTGTAACCTAAAAGATTTTTCTGAATCATTCTTTTGAACATTTTAAAAAACCCTGAAGAGAACTTAACATTTCGAAAACGCCAGCTTTCAATTAAATTTATGGGCGTAAAGGAAAAAAAACATTGTTCGAATAATAATTAATATATATATATATATATATATTATATATGATACATATATAATATAATATATAGTATATATATACTTATATATATATATATATATACTATATTTATATATATCATATATATATACCTAACTATAATATATATAATATATAATGCATATATATATATAGTATATATAGTTAACAATTCTTTTTGGAATGTTACCCCATCTAAATGTTGTTCTCAGTGAGCTCATTCTACATTCCTCGCAAATAACTAAACAAGCGAAAAACTCACCCCACCAATATCCAAAAAATAAATGCACAAACCAACTACATACATACAATACACACACAACACATGCACCAAAGCTCACCAATTAACACAATAACCCACTTACGTCCCGTACAAATTCTAAAATAATTACACACAGGCCATATGATAAAAAAATGCAAAAAAAAAATATAAAATAAAAACAAAGCCACAATTATTTAATTCTTCCTTCATTAAATATTTAATAATAAGTTTGACACACACACACATATATATATATATATATTATATAGTATATATATACTATATATATATAAAATATATATATTATATATATATATATATATATATATATATCATATTCATATTATCTTGTATATATATATATATATATATATATATATATATATATATATAAAATTTTGCCCAGGGAATACTAATATTATAACTATATTAATATATATATCATATATCAATATATATGATATAAAAACTAATATATATAAATATATATATATATATAGTATATTATTATATATATATATTATATATATAGTATATATATATATATAATATATATATATATATATATATTAAAAGAAGCTCGAGAAACGCTTATTACTTTGCGCCCAAAAGAAGTTGGTCTAGAATCGAGATGGTTGGCTGATTCGTTTTGTTTTTAGTTGGTTGGTCGGTGGGGAAGGTACGAGAGATTTTAACCGGCATTTACAAAAGCTATATTTACACCCGAGCTTCGGTGCCACATCAACGCCTACACTCTATCAGATTGGTTGTACAAATAGCAGCGTGTGAGAGAGAAAAAGGAAAATGAAGAGGAAGACCTAACCTCTCTCTCTCTCTCTTTCTCCCTCTTCTCTGTCTTTCTGTCTCTTCCTCCTCTTTTTCTTTTATTTATAAATAATTATACATACATGAATATAAATCAGCAATACTGTTGTGTCTCTTACGTATACAGAGACACACAGGCAGACAGACAAACAGACGAAATTATTGCAGAACAAAACTAGAACAAATTAGCAGAACAACTTAATTAACCTATGGTAATTTTATAAACAATCTGTGACTCTGGGGGCACTCGCACAACCTCATTTATAATATATATATATATATATATTATATATATATATTATAAAAATATAATTCAATATATTATTATATATATATATATATATATATATATATATATATATATATATATAATATATATATATATAATATATATATATATATATATATATATATATAATATATATATATAAAAACTTGAATCATATAACGTAAGAAAACTAGGCAATATATCTTATCTCAAAAAACAAAATAACGTAACATAAGATAAAAGCAACACATTCATGATAACCTTTGAAAAATAAAACCACCACCAAAATAATAATAATAATAATAATAATAATAATAATAATAATAATAATAATAATAATAATAATAATAATAATATTTTTGTGTTAAAACTAAAGCTCATCTTTCGTATAGGAACACGTGTGGAAATAAAAAAAAATTTCGTGCAAAGGCTTTTATAAAAGAGCAGCTGCAGCTGCTTTTAGAAAATAATGTATATCATACCACATTATATATATATATATATAATATATATATATATATAGCATAAATATATATATATCTTTATATAATATATTATTATATATATATATATATACTATATATATATATATATATATTATGATATATATTATATATATAATATATAATATATATTATATATATATTAATATAGATATATATATATATATTATATATATATATATTATAATATATATTATGGAAGTACGTACAAAAAAATTTCTGAGGGGGTTGATATATATATATATATATATAATATATCAATGATATATATAATATATATATATACTATATTACTAATATATATATATATATAATATATATATATATATATATATATATATAATATATATGATAAATACTATATATATATTAAAGTTATATATATATAATACTACTATATATTATATACTATATATTATATATATATATATAATATATATATATATATATATATATAATATAGTACTATGTAATATATAGGTACCACTATACTATAGTATATATATAATACATATACTACTACATATATATATATAACCGGTAATAATCATAATACTTGATACCTATACTATATATATATATAATACTATATATATATTATATATATATACTATATATATATATATATTATATAATATATATATATATAATAATATATATATAGAAATTACTAAAATAATCTATCATTGACAGCAATCTCCAAACTAAAATACAAAAAATATATATATAAAAAAAATTATTATTCTTGCTCTTAACAGTAAAATTAATTGACCATGTAGCTATGATGAACAATCATTAAAGTCAGTTCTGTTAGCCTTTCCTCTCCTGTAGAATTGAGAAAGGATGTTTTGATTTTTGAGCCTTTTCAGAGTAAAGAAATATCTTTCCTGAGTGCTCGTTGTAAGTAGGATAGATGCTAAAATTCTTAACAATCCAAATATGACTGCATAGAACAAAGGCATTTAAAAAAAACAATCGTATAATCTTTACTAAGATTAGTAAGTATGGATCTATGACTAACGAACATTAACACGACACGAAGAGTCCAAAGAAGATGTGGTACTAAGGAAAGATGGTGGTGGCCCAGCTTTATCCACTTAAGGTAATAGGTAAAGCTGTGGTTGATTAAAGCAAAATGCTTTATTTATAATAAATCATCTGCCGAATCGAATGCAAAAATCCGCATACTTTAATAATTATGCATTTACTTAACGTTTTGGAGGCAAGAAGCCTACATTAAACCCACCAAAGTGTTAGAAAACCATTTTTTTTTTCAAAACTAATGAGTACATATACCGGGGAACGTGCTTGAAGTTAAGAAAAAGGGAAGGGAGTGGGGGAAGCTTTACAAGTACATTAAAAATAATGAATGTAACATTTAAGACTGGGATGAGAGAGCAGGTATAGAAGATACGGTATATGTAAAGACGAATAACACGAGCTCTATTTAAAGGAAAAAAATATCAGTTGCAATAGCGTAAGAAAGTTTAAGGCAACAAGAGCAAGAAAGAAGAGAAAGTAGATTTAACAAGTATGAGATTTTATATATGAAAATACTAAAATCCATAATCTACAAACGTTACGAGTACGACCTTTCAAGAACGATTTGAATAGGACCCCCCTCCTCATATATGTGATAAATTCCCCGTAAAGAGCAAATAACTGAAGTGGTGTAAAGGAGTTTTGACAGAGCTCCCTAAGCAACTAACCTCTTAGAACCTTGTTTAGTTAAAGAAACAATTTCATCCATCCAGGAGGGATCACGAGAAAAGGAAATATAGAGTAATTAAGTAGAGAGGAAGATATGAAATGATGTTTTAGGGGATGTTTAACATGATGACAATCAGATATCTATAAGAAAGGAAGAAAAAAAGTGTTTCCAAATCTTGGATAAATTCGAAAACTTTGGAAAGATCATATACTAAAGCAAAAAGAATGGTAGGATCCCTCTTCGGTATAGGTTGATTGAACGTTTGCTTACAGGCTACAACAGAAAGTAAACAAGTTGATAGGCAGAGGCGAAACAGCTTCGAGGATAAGATTTGAAAACTACAAGGTAAGTACTTTAGAATCATACGCCTTCTTAGTGTTAAGCTCAGCTTAGAAAGAGGAACATACATATTTTCAAGAATTGGGCATAAAGAGTTGACAGGAGATGGAAAAGATGGAATGGTGTCAGATCAGTATTGTTTAACCTATAATAAGCAAAGGTCTGACCGAAGAGCTCAGTTTCAACACAAAGCATGAGCTGTGAAGTGTGGGAGCGTCGGGGAAAAAACAAGTAGAAAAAAACAAAATAACAGCGGACATATTTCGCAAAGTGACAAAGAGCAGAAAGAAGTAGAACCAGAAAGATAATTGCATGTACTACGGAAGGAGTTTTTATTATGGAGGAGAATAGATTCTGCAGAACTGCGAGATGAACCATCTTATGGGATGTTTCTGAAATTTGAAGGTGACGATAACTCGTTCCAACGACGAGCGACATAAGAACTAGCAGTTATACCAGGGTGTTTTGATTATTCTCATACGAAAAGAATATGGAATTTAGGCCTATATGCCAGAGAGATAAAATCATCTCGGCTTTCATCTCTGCAGACTCCGAGGATCTTTCATGCCGAAAAAGTTATCCCATGCCAAGTTCAAGAAGAGCGACAGCAAGTCCTACCAGTTTGCAGAGCCAAAGTACGAAAACCACCTCCGAAGGCAAGAGAAGCTCCTACGGAAGACCTGGAAAGAAAGAACAGTATACAAAGATGATATGAAAAGCATATCAAAATCTAGAAAATGTTCCACAGAGTAAGAAAGTGTTCCGATCAGAGATAAGAATAAAGAGTTAAACTATAAGCTACTCCAAGGTTTCTATATTGAGAATAGGTAGGAGAGCTCAACATGCTGAATCTACATATTTTCTACATAAGGCTATTGACGGTGATGAGCATCGAAATCATCAAGAATAAAGAGATGAGAGAATTTGCTATATTTTGGAGTTTAGAAGGGGTACTCGAAGAATTTAAGGTAAACCTAGTCAATTAAAAGAAGAAAAAAACAATACAGTTTAATTTAGCCTTAGATTGGCAAAGGTTGAAAATTTGAAGATTATCAAAAATAACAAGACAGACATGTGCATATAAGCATAAGATAAACTGGATAAAAGTTAAGGACACAATAAGAAAGGGGACAAATTGGATGAAAATTAAGGACACAGAGTAGGATAGGGGACAAAGTGGGGTAGGGGACAAAGTGGGGTATTGTGTTGGAGCACTTAAACCTCTGAGAAAAGGTTAAGAACTAGCATTTAAGTTAGGTGAACAACAAAAGGAAAATTACATTAAAGATGACAGATGTTACAGATATTGATAAAGACGATATATATATATATATATATATATATATATATATATATATATATATATATATATATATAATATATATATATATATATAGTATATATATATATATATTATATATATATTATATACTATATATATATATATATATATATATATATATATATATATATATATTGCTTCTCTAGTATTCAAATAAATATCATCATGCAACCGGTACAAAAAAAACAATAGGGAGTAAATTAGAGCCTCGAATGGCACAAAGGAAATCAAATAAGTTAAAGCAATTAGTAATCCATTTAGAAGACAAATGTCTTTTCTTCTACGGGTTCCTTATTAAGTGAATTTTCAAGATGGCCACCAAAAGAGATCGTAACAATGAGGGCTTTCTTTAATACAAAAGATAATTTTAAATAAACATGTTATTAAGATACTTATCATAACATTTTAATGAGTTTCTCTCCTTTATTTATATATAATATATATATATAATAAATAATATATATTAATACGATTATTATATATTATAAGATAATATATATAATATACATTATATAGATATATATATAATATATATTAATATCTTATATATATATAGATTATATTATTATATATATATAATTTAATTATAATATATTATATTTATATATATATATATAATATATATATATAATATATTAGTGATGCAGGGGGACGAATATGAAATTTTTGCCGATGACGAGACGATTAGAGCAAATGTCACCGATGCGAGACGATGACGAGGAATGACGATAATTTGAGAAAAAACTATTTTTAAAAATTTCTCTCTCTCTCTCTCTCTCTTTCAGTATACATATATATATACTATTATAATATATATATATTATATATATAATATATATATATATATATATATATATATATTATTATTATATATATATATATTATATATATATATATATATATATATATATATAAATAATACTATATATATATATATATATACTATATATATATATATATATAATGAACTAATATTATTATATATATATAAGGATGGTTGACAGCGCAGGGGTCCAGGAAGGGTTCAACCTCCACGAAATTGATCTTTATTGCACCAAAATTTTTTGATTCCTTAAGCTCAATTAATCAATATAATAATAATAATAATAATAATAATAATAATTAATAAATAATAAAATAATAATAATAATAATAATAATAGATAATAATAATAATAATATATAATAATATAATAAGTAATAATAATAATAAAATAATTAATAATAATTAATAATAATAATAAGTAATAATAATAGATACTATAATAATATAATAATAATACATTTAATAATATAATAATAATTAATAATAATATAATAATAATAATTAATAATAATAATAATCAATAATAATAATAATAATAATAATGATAATAACAATAATAATTAATAATAATCAATAGATAATAATATAATAATAATAATAATAATAATAATAATAATAATAATCAAATAATTAATATAATAGATAATACATAATAAAACATAATTAATGAGATAGATAATAATAATAATAATAGTTAATCAATTGAAATTAAACATTTATTAATGGAATGAGGAGACATGTTTTGGTCCGTAACGATTTCGTAGGTCAAGTGGCTGTTCCTCATACATGTATAAATATTTAGACCAGGTTAAATGTAAGGTTGCCAAGTTTGCAGATCATAGCAAATTGGCTACCTCAATAAGTAAAAAATGAATGGATGTATAAAGATTTTAAAAGATAAGAGGGGAGCTGTAATTTTTTGATGGGATGAGCAGGTTCATTCCTTCTTCAGATAATAACTTTTTCTTTCCTCAATTCCATTATTTCTAAAAACTAGATGTTGTCTAGAAGAGGAGTGGGGATATAAGTGCGGATCGTGCTTATTCTCTGGACATTAAGCTAGAGACAGAGCCTATCGAGTGTGGAAAAAATTCTCGTTCTCCTATCACTCCGCTAATTTTCATTCGGCTAAAAATCGTTGCAGGGATTACTCTTCGACGAGCAAAGTTGGCTTCATCAAAAGGAAAGTGCCTAACCTTCTGGTTCCTTATCTGACAATTCTTTCAATCGTCTAGCAAACTTCCTGTAACATTTGTATCTTCCGTCCTCTTATTTGATCTGAATCATTGTGTTGCTAATCTCCAACTGAAAGCTAATCTCTTCGGCCCTAGCTCAACTATATTCGTGCAGCTCAATACTAGCACTTTCCTCCCTCAGTGTGTTGGAAGCTCTCACATGCTCCCAACCTATTCCGAAAAAAAGAAGCTCTCTGATCCTTCTAACTATCGCCCTGTAGCTCTCACTTGTTTTTCTTATCTAAGATTCTTTGAAACCCTTCTCAACTCACTTTCTTGTTCAATCTGGGAAAACCACTCCAGACCGCCAGTACCGGCTCTCCACTGCACGAAGTCTACTGGTGACATACATTCCTATCAAAACTGATTTATGGTTTTTCATGCTCTTAGGAATACGGGGAGAACTTGGCTGGTGACATAGCCCAAGCATTGATCGCGAGTATGCAGCGTGTCACTGCTCTCCAGCTTCCCCTCCTTTGGGTTTCCTCCTTCCTCTTTGCTTACTTATATCTAGCTGTCTTTCAGATCGCTCAATATCGGCTGTGTTGATGGGCGACATCTCTTTCTTTTCTGTCGACAAAGTGATGGTTCTCAGGGTTTCTGTTCTAAGTCTAATCACTCGTATTACCGATGACTCGAACTACCTCGCATACTTCATCCTCGGCGCGTCAACAGCGCACCGACCGCTGCAGCCTCGATGCCCAGCCCTCGGCGCGCCCCGTCCACCCGTCACTCACCTCGCGACGCGGTCCGCCTGCCAGCCCATCCTCGCCTTATCTACAACTTAAACCCTCTCTACCCCGAACAGTTCCAGTGCCACTGCTTTGACCGTGGTCTGACGCGCGCCATCCGACGGCTCTCGAGCCATACCTCCGTCTCACCGCACGATAGAACACACGCTACCACGCAATCCGCCGTACGCAGATTAGCCCCGGCGCGCCACCATCCGCCGCCCAAGTGACCGGTCGCTGTCCCCTCACCCCGTCTCGCCTCTCACTCTAGGCGCCTAATACACCGAGGATTGCCTCGTCATAAATATACCCTCCTGGCCGCGCCCGCCCACCACGTCCACAACTCCAACGCCACGACTAGATCCACAGCGCGACCGTCCGCCGCACCAAACCCCAACAACCGTCCTCCCGCATCGTCAAGTCGCAATCCGCGCGCGAACGCGCCTATTGACACAGCATATAATGAGACACCGGATCCGCTACACATGTGATGTATGTGATGCAGAAATATGTCATCGCGCTATTCCACCAGCGCACCTATCAGAGTTGCCACCACAGGCAACCAACATCAAGATCCACTACTGGTACATCGCATAGCTCTCACTCATTTCTTTAACTCATAGTCAAATTTCTACTTCCCACGTCCTGCTACTTCCTCGCGAATTGCCTCCTCGTCTTAATCTTTCCTTCCGATTTTATTCTCGCTGCAAGATAGAATTTGCTTTTGAAACTTCCCAATTCTTTAAAAACCCCAACTTTTACAAATTCCTTCTCTAATAACCTAAACATCTTTTACCCTATCTCTTTCGACCGTTCTATCGTCTCTCCTGTTGGACAATATAAACATCCTGGCCTTGTATGATGAACAAAAAAATGTCTTTGAAACAAACATTACATTTTTTTCCCCAAAAAAACCCAAAAGATGGGGCGGGGGGTTTTCTTCTGCTAGGGCGCCTCGAAAGAGCTGGAAGTTCTGTTTAGATTGAGAATTTACTCCTTTTCTCAGTTGCTCCGCTATACAAGGTCTCAATCCGCATGTATGGAGTACTGCTGCTCATATCTGGTGAGGGGGGGGGGCTTCTGTGTTTAACAACCCGGCTTTTTGACGAGCGTCGAGTCAACGGCAAGAAAGGCTTATAAAACTGTTTGCACTTCCATTCACTTGAACCCTCCTATTCTTGCAAGGCGATGTTGGTGCTCTATATCTTTTTTCCTATAGGTACCGCAGCGGCAAGTCCTCGATGAAACTTATCACTCGCGTACCACCACCTTTACGGACGCCTTCGTAGCACAATAGGTGCTATAGCTGTGCACGAGTATTGTGTTGACATCGAAAATCCAGCGCGTAGTTGCTGTTGTGCTTCCTGACTGTTCTGAACGAATTCGAAGAAGGCTCGCTCTTGACCCATTTCTGCAGGGCCTACTGAATTATACCCCTCACGTTAAGCCGGTCGGTGCTCATATGCGTAAGGGTGAACTTTTGAGAGTCATACACCCCCATATTCTTGAAATAGGCTCTGCCTGTGAGTGGTGGTGACAACTGTTTAAAAAAAAATCCTTATACTTGGCAGATATGTGGCAAATGAATGAATCTCCTATTCCCCACCATCCAAAACAACACAGTTCAGATTATCCCAGAAAAATCGTACTCTTTTCAACATTACCTCAGATGGATCTCATATGTCGCAACCACACAAATTTTGATCTTTTCAAACTTAAATTAACCTTTTTAGACTTCTAGTACTAACACACACAAAATCTACCCATAAG
>JABUQX010005015.1:45000-57500 GCA_015478945.1 Trachelipus rathkii
AACAATCTAGCATATTAAGTTAAAATGATTACAATTTAAAACCATAAGACACGAAAATATTCATTTCAAAATGTTTCCCTCACAAAAGTTTACAAAAATTAAAACATTTTTATATTTAATAAATATACTAAAACCATTCTTTTGAAGAAACTTTAAACATTGTTATAGTTAAAATTCATTCAAAATTTAACTTCCCAAAATATAGCAACAATTAAAAAGGAAAATTTTTTAGCTTCTAGTTCTACCACTTTTCCAGCTCCTTGAGCAATAAGTCTGAGAAAAGCGTCTAAAGAAGCACTTTTCACATTATCTCTTACCATCCAAGACTGTGTGACGTTGACGTATATTTTGATTTTAATTATTATATATATATACATATTAAACTACTTATAATATTTATATTATATTTCACATATATATGAATACTAGAAAATAAAATATTATCCTATATAATATAATATAAATTATATAACCTATATATATATATATCATATATAATATACTAATATATATATATCAATATACTATATAATATACTCTATATATTCATATATATATAATATTATATTAATATATATATATAATATATAATATAGTATAATATATATACATATATACTATTATTATACTAGATCATACTACTATACTAGTATTATTATATACGTATATACTATATATAGGATCAAGGATATAAGGACCCAGCGAGTAAGACATCTATGGTTTCAATGGTCTTCAAACTCTGCTGGTTATCAAGTTAAGCTCTAATAGTGCATTATTCATTATGAATAATGATCGCCTTTGTCAGGACAGAAACCTATTTGTATTATACCTATAACTTACTATATAAGATATAATATAATATATTATATTATATAATATATATATATATATATATAGTAATATATATATATATATATATATATAATATATATTATATACTATATTATAATTATATATATATTATATATATAACTATATATATATTAATATATATATAATATATATATGAATATATTAATATAGTATATATACACACACACAAAAATGTACCCTATATACATATTTAATGTTATGTACTTAAACTACACAATTGAAAAGACACTTTAGAAAGCATTTGCCCAAGCTAACAAGGTTAATAAGCTTTAACATGACGCTAATTAGAGAAGAATATTATACTATATTATATATATATATATATATATATATCTGTGTATAAGGTATAAGTATATAGTATAGTAATATATATATATATATATATAATTATATAATATATTATATATAGTATAATATACTATATATACTCACTATATATATATATATATACTATATATATATATAAATAGACGATATATATAGAGATATATATTATATATATCATAGTATATTATTATATTATATATATTATAATATTTTATTGCCCCCACTCCCCTCCTAAAGAAGCAGGCAACCTCAAGATATTACGCTCCCACTAAAAGGCTGGGTCCAGATATCTGTTAAGTGACTAATGTTCATTAAGTCAGATCAGTCTGGTATGTGATGTTCTGTGCTGTCGTATTGTCTGGGAGGAGGTAGATTGCGTATTCCACTGAATTTTACATTTTAAAGGGAAGGATGGTGACCGGATTAGAGATGGGATAATATTATTCATGTATGGCGGTCCAAAGTTCATTCTGTATGGATATTTTGGGTGGATGTGTTGGAAGTATGGTGTTATTCAGATATAAGGAAATCGTTCTATGGGTTAACCGAGTATGAATGTGTTTGATAATGAGGGTGTCTGGTGGTTTTGGGGGAGGGGGATGAAGTGTGTTGTATATGCTAAGAGTAGAATAGTGCTGGTGTGATTTTTTTTCCCTTCTAGATGCAGGAGGTGGTTGTTATGTTTGATGCAGGGGATGATCTATTGAGTGATTTACTATAAAATTGACCGTCTATCATGTCAAGTTGGCCTTTTATATCAAAGAATTTCGCTTCTGTTAGTAGATGATGGATAGGTGTAGTGGGAAGGGAGTCCATTATTATCCCGAGAGCTTTATTTTGTACAGTTTCTAACTTATGAATTTTGGATTGTGATACTGTGGGTGCCCCAGGCTGGTGATGTGCAATTTAAAATGGGACAGAGGTATCGTCTGTATACTATTGTGAGAGTCTCTCTATGTTGGCCAAAATTTGTTCCACTTAATGCTTTCAACGCATTTAATGTATGTGTGGCTCTAGAAGTAATATCGTTGACGTGGGGGTGAATGTCATATATATATCTAAGTCAAACCTAGGATGGTGGGTTATTTGTTGAGAGGGAGTCTACTGTTTGATAGAAAAACTGCTGTTTAAATGTTTGATTCTCTTCTGCTGGGGTAAGTAATGCAACAAAGGATTTTCAAGGTGATACAGTCATTCTGTTTGTTGTTAGCCACTGTTCTAGTTAATTTATATATTGTTATAGTTCACTGCTAACTGTATTTAAAGAAGAGTTTTAGGCTGTGATTGTCAGATCATCTGCACAGCTATTAATTTTTACAGAAGGGAATGTGGTAGATCATGCATGAAAAGGTTGAGAGTGTTGGTAAAAGGATTGCTCACTGGGGGACTCCATTATGTAATTTATATGTACAGGAGGGGTACAGTCCTTGTATGACTAGCCATACGGGTGGATAGGACTTTAATGGTTATACTGTATCTGTTTAGTAATTTGCCTATTAAAATGTGATGGGAGACTGTATCGAATGCCTTGCTAATGTCTATTGCTACCAGGAGAGTGTGAGGAGGGATTTGATTAAAACCTGTAAGGATGTGTTGTGCTGTAGTAGATCAGTTAGGAGAGTGGTGGTAGAGTGTTATTGTCTAAATCCATGTTGTGAGTCTGATAAGGAAGGGGATGAAGGGTGATATTCTATTTAGGAATAATTTTTTCTAATATAATATATATATATATATATATATTATATATATAAAATATACAAATATCCAAAAATAATAAAAAAAGATAATATATAGTCTTTTAAACTATATATTAATATAATATACCAATATATAGTATATATATACTATATATATTTAGATAAATTATCATAAGTATATATATAAATTTTTTATATATATATATATATATATATATATATATATATATATATATATACCGTATATATATAAAATTTCCATATCAAAATTAATGAAAAATTTCTATCTTAATCCTTCTCTATTTATAAGCATCCAAACTTAGTCACCCGTCATCCTAATTTACAAAAACTTATTATCAGGATAGCTTTGCTCACAAAATCAAAAATCTTAAAACTCTTTCAATAATCTACAATGTTAAATTTTTGTACGAGAGAGTTGCTCTCACACTATATTTAATTTCCTATGTATAAGAAGAGCAGGAGTGTAGAGCCAGTAAGCTATTTTGCCAACTCGGCTCTTATTCTAGATTCAGTTCCCTTCAGGTACAACTCCTGCTCCATTTACAATTATGAATTCATTAATTCTAGGTTATGAAGTTAATGAAGAAGTTTATAGAATGTAAAAGTATGATTTCTTAACTCCTTTTCATTTATGCTTGCAATTACAAAAACAAAAAAAACAAAAAAGAAATTCAAACTCTACATAAAAACCTAGTATTGAACTTTTTCTGACTCGACAAAAATCCTTTCAGCTCCACAACCCTTGACAGAGTACCGGCTCTGACTGAGGCACTTTAAAATTTCTTTCAAAACCTTCTTTTGTATTTTTATTTACTTTAATAATAATAATAATAATAATAATAATAATAATAATAATAATAATAATAATAATAATAATAATAATAATAATAATAATCATAATAATAATAATAACAATAAACTGGTCTCAGAGATAATAATTAAAGCAAGGTTTAAGACCATACCAAGACCAGTGACGGTTATAAAATGTTACGCCCCTACAGAAATGGCAGAAGAGGAAGGAGGATTTTTATGAGATGTTGAGTGAGCTAGTGAGTGGATGAAGAGAAAAAATATCTTCAATTTTATGGAAGATTTTAAAGCCAAGGTCAGACCAGATAGCAGAAATCATTCAAGAATTATGGGAAGACGTGATGTAAGGGAAAATACAGAAATGGAGAGCAGTTTATGAACTTCTACAAAGGATTTGACCTGGTCATTGGGGGAACCTTTTTTCCCACATAAAGAATGTCACAAGGTCACATGGGTATCTCTGGATGATAGAATGCAAAATCAGATAGACCATTTTACAATAAAAAGGGGGATGGAGAGCATCATTGAATAATGTAAGATGCAGTAGAATAGCTAATATAGCAAGAATCCATCATTTAGTAATAGCAGATATCAAGATCAAATCAAATAGAAAAAACACAAACTTACAGAGAAAAGGTAAGGGGTACAAGATAAAAAAAAAAAAAGCAAAAACCTATGAGAAGAATTTAAAGTAAACCTATGAAACAGATTTGAGATGTTACAAGAGGAAAATGCAAATAAGAGTGGATAAGGAAGGGAGGGTGGACTAGAAGTAGAGTGGTATTAAGAACTGCTGAGAAAATAATTGGGAATGTAAGAAAAGAGTGGGACTCAGAGGAGCCCTGGAAAATGATAAGATATTAGAGAAAGTTACAACAGGATATAAACAAGTGTGTAGACTTGGAGGAGGGAAATTATGTAGTACTGGCAAGAGAAAACCAAGTTAGGTAAGGTGAGGAGGGATAAATGAAGATAGCCAGGAAAGCGGAAAATCCTGCTAAAAAGGGAAATAATAATAGGGAGATAATAAAGAGCGCACAAAGATATAAAAATTTTGGCTGGAATGGGATACAGAAGAGGACATCATGTGAAAGGAAAGGGTGGAAAAATGATAAACACTAAGGATTGACATAATGTGGTGGAAGCATCACTTTAAGGGGGTCCTACATCTTGAAAATGAGGAAGAGGGGAGTGAAAAGTGTTAGAAAGACCTAAGCATAGGCTAAATGTGAAAACTGAACCAATGACTAGAAGAGAGGTGAAATAAGCATTGAAAAAGCTAAAGATGGGAAGAACCCCAGGACCAGATCAAATACAGGCAGAGCTTTTGAAGACTTATCAGGTATTGATGGTGGAGAAATTGTGGCATCTATTTAACTTAATATGAGAGATTTAAAACTTCCCAAAGGAATGGAGGGAGAGCCTGCTAATATCAAACTGAATACGAATGTGGACTTTACATGCTGTGACAATTGGATGGGAATAACATTACTATCTTGTGCTGAGTAAAACTGATGATGATTGTTTTTGAAAAAAAAAAAAAAGGAAGTAGATGGATGAATTATTGCGGAGGGAACAAGCATGTTTCATAGAAGGTAAATCATGTGCGGACCAGATCAACACCCTTAGGATAATAGCATTAGAATATTGAAATAACTACAGTGCTTATATCTCTTTTGTGGACTTTGAAAAGGCATTCAATAGCCTGCAAAGAGAGACGATGTTGAAAGTGATGAGAAGCAATGGATTGCCAGAGATCATTAGAATCATAAAAGAGTCATACAGGAACTATAAATGTAAAATTGTGCATGAAGGATATTTGATAGCTATTCGCCGTAATCTCAGTAGTGCAACAGGCTTGTATCTTACCTATTATTTTCTTAATGGTAATAATAGTGGAGGTGATTCGAAGGGCCATACAGGGAGAAAAGTAATAGGATGAGAACTAATGGATGCTCTGGAAGACCTGGGCTATGCCAATGACGTATGCTTGCTGTCACAACTATTATTATTAAGAAAATAGATTAGTTTAGGATTAAGAATATATTGTACCTATTGTATAAAATACTACAGGTAATGAGTTTTCTGCTTAAACATTAATTTAATAAAAAATGTAAATTTATTTACAATGTCTAAAAATCTGTGGACTCAAAGGAAGAAAATGTCCCCTCAGAAGCCCATTTCATGTCAAGGTATTCTAATATTAAATTATTTTTAATTTACATGTAAATATGTAATATTTTTGCCAATAAACAATTTCAAAGGAGAGAAAACATGAGGGAGAAGCTGAACTGCCTAGAGGAGGAAACAAAGAAAGTGTGTCTCAAAATAAACAAAAGAAACTAAAACAATGAAAATATATGATATGGATGGTGTCTATGAGCTGGATAGAGAACAGTTGGAGGAGGGACAGGACTTCACGCATTTGGGAAGTGTAATAAATAGTAAAGCAGGAGGTGAGAAGGATGTGTTAAAGAGAATAAGTAAAGCAAGAGTAGCATTTACACAGTTGCATAAGATCTGGAAATCATGACAATTAACACAAAGGACAAAACTACAAATATTTAACAGCAATGTTAAATCAGTCTTGATATATAAGAGAGTCATGAAATATGACTAGTAAAATAAGGTAAAAAGTTCAGGTCTGTAAATAAGTGCTTGAGGAGAAAAATGAGAATATGATGGCTATAGATTTTTTCGAATGATATGTTGTGGAATGGGATTAGACAGCAGACACAGTTCAGAAGCGGATTGGAAGGAGGAAGTGGAGATGGGTGGAGCATGTGTTGAAAACACCACAGGGATATTTGGCAAGTATTGCACTGGAGTGGAACCCACAATGAAAAAAAAAGTAGAGGAAGACCAGCAATGACATTGATAAGATCCCTATTGAAGGATATGAAGAGAATTGGGAAGAGTTGAATGAAAAATTAAGGTGGTTGCAGACAACAAAAGGAGATGGCAAATCATAACAGAAGCCCTATTTTCCATCAAGGAGTAACAGGAAGCAAGTTACTAACTTGATTCCTTTGCAAGGCAAGAACTTTTAATATACTTTTCAAACACATTTCAGAATGGCACTTTCAACATCAAAAATATAAAAATTCACTCAATATCAATTAAAAATAAATGGCATCAGTGGTAACCAAATGCATCCTACATGTATGAATAAAAATAATCTTAAAAAAAACTTCAATATTTTTAAACATCTAAAAAAAGAAAAGTATTAAAAAACAAAAAAAAACTACTTTATTTATTATATCCTAAAAATATTACTCAACATAAACATGTAAAAAGTAGATCAAAGGCACTTTAGTTATAAATATGGCGAAGGAATAAAGAAAATATTTCTTTAGAAATGAATATTGTTTGAACTAAAATTCGGTGATCTCATTTCCTTGTATGATGGAAATATTTAATGTTACCAAGAAAAGTTTTGGGCTACAAGTATATAATGCAGCTTACAAAAATTTACAATTATATATATATATATATATATATATTATATGTATATATATATATAAAATATATAATATATATATATATATTATATATATATATAATATATATATATATATATATATATATATATATATATATATATATATAAATATATATATATAAAAAAAAAAAAAATATAATATATATATATACTATGAGTAATTCATATATGAAGTACTCCATTATAACTTTTGTAAAAAATTGTAATTTATGTTCGTACTTATTGCTAAAATTTGCGCGAGCAACAATTTTTAGCATAAGTCGTAAGTGAAAATAGTATATAAAACCCGTTCTGTTGAGGTACTCGAGCAATTTATTAAGAATTAGAAGAAATAAGTCTCACTGAAGATACTCTCTCCAAAACTCCTCCAAACACCACTTTTGGCAAGGGAGGTAAAATTTATGGAAAAGTACTACGACTCCGAATTTCAATCATCAATTTTCGCTTTTAAACGAAGAGTCAGAGACAAGTTCGAAAAACGCACTGAAAAGGCTGCGACTTGCAATTCGCCTTCAAAGAGTATGCATCTCAACAAAAGGGACTTTGTTACAACTTACTTTTTTGAAACTTTTACTTTTATTTCATTGAATAAAATCTTTTATTTTGAAAATTTATTTTAAATTCCCAAGTAACCTTGAGTTACTTTATTTAAAAAGATATTGAAAGGAGACTTTGTTTCCTATTTCATAAAAGAAAAGGAAAATTAAAAAGATGTTTGCGCTTATTAAAAAGATAAATTACTTCAGAAAAGGTCATGGCATAAAAAAATAAATGTGAAAATTACAGTTGCACTATACTAAATAGAAATTAATTGCAGTGGCCTATCATTGCTAACGTAGTTGTGAACTACAAAACTGTTAAATCACCATTATAATATAGGGGGACTTAAGGAGAGACCACCTACATCACCCCAAGTCCCTCTAGTATACTATATATATATATATATATATATATATATATATATATATATATATATATATTTCTATCTTAGAAAATTGATATATATATATATATATAATATATCAGAATATATAATATACGACGTATGTGAAAATAAACTTACAGATATATAATATATATATGATAAATATATATATATATTATATATGTGGTATACTATATATACTATATTATATATATATATAGTATAATATATATTAGATATTAATGTATAGCTATAAGTGATATAATATATATACGTATAGTATATACTATAACGTATATACCTATAGTATATATATATAACTATACTAGAATTATATTACGTACTATATATATATACTAGTATCATAGCTAGTCATCTGTAAGATATCAATACGTAATGATATATATATAGTATAATATAGTACTATTCGTACCCGTATATAATAACGGTCGCTACCGCATATCAAAACAATATCATATATATATATATACTTTATCAGAATAATAATAATAATTACCAAATTATCTGCATACTATATATACTATACATATATATAATATATATATATATTTTTGCCAATAAACAGAGTTTCAAAGGAGAGAAAACATGAGGGAGAAGCTGAACTGCCTAGAGGAGGAAACATATAAAAGCAGCTGTTAATGCCCACAATAAACAAAAAGAAAACTTAAAATACAAATTTAAAATATATGATATGGATGGTGTCTATGAGCTGCGGATAGAGAAACAGTTGGAGGAGGGATACCAGGATTTCTCACGCATTTGGGGAGTGTACACCCCTATTAAAATAGAAAGAGAGGAGGTGAGAAGGATGTGGAAAATGAAGAATAAGTAACAGCAAGCAGTAGCATTTACATTAGTCTGCCATTACGAGATCTGCTGTACAAATGCATGACAATTAACACAAAGGACAAAACTACAAATATTTAACAGCAATATTAAATAAGTATAAGAGATTCATGAAATATGACTAGTAAAATAAGGTATAATGTTCAGGTCTGTAAATAACAGTGCTGGGCGCGCCTATAATTTTTTTGAGTGCGCCTGCGCCTATGCCGCCGGACCTAGTGCGCCTAGCGCCTATATTTTTTGTCACATCAATGCGCCTAGCGCTATGCATCGTCATCAAAAAGAAATTTGCTAGAATAAGAATCAAAATGACAAATTATTTTGGCATAGTATGATGAATAAGAATCAACATCGAGAACTGGAAGAATCAGCTTTGGAAATTTTGGAATTTCTCAATCAGAATCAGAAATTATTTTGTCTAAAACCCATCAAATAAAACAAAAGAAAAACACCAAATAAAACCCATTAAGACATACCTAAACTACCTAATAAAAACCCACCAGATTTATTTTTTTATATTTTTAATTACACAATTTAATAAAAATGGACATTATTATACAGTATATATAGGTTATTGTTTATCATTGCCACAATGATTTTGCACTACTGATTGCTGAGAAAAGAAAAATCTGATTCTTAAACGTACGGTACTAAAACAATTACATATGAAACTCGATATGAAATGAAATTAAAAATCTGGGGACATTTATTCTTTAAATAGGTCAATAAAAATTAAAAAATTTCCTTTTTATTATTGTATTGAATAATAAGTAGTAGGTAAATTAAAATTAATTTTGTATTTTTTGTATACTTTGATGAACTCCAGTGCCTTTTCAACTCCCTGGAAGCTTCTCAGTTTATTCCATACAAGAAAAAATGTTTAGATCATCCAAGTTCACCCTGAGCTTGTAGAACAGTAATGGACTGTCCAAATACAAAAAAAAATGGAAAGTTTACCTTATTTATTATTTTACATTTTTACGAGCTTCCACCAACTGGCAAGATTCCTATTTTCATATCTTGTCAAACATATGTATAGAGAAGATGCTATAGTTGTTCAGCTATGACTGTACCTATATACTGTATATGCAAATTAACAATTGTTAAAAATTTAGGAGACACAAACAGAAATAAAATATTCATAAAGTTATTTTAGCCTATGTCTTTTTGGGTATCAAGGTATTTAAAATATCAATGTCATTTCAGACGAAGAGGTTTAAGCATTCTGCATTGGAGTCAAAGAGTACGGTATATATATAAAAAGAAGCTACCACTCAAAAATTAACTGATTTTGGAAGATTGTGAAGGTCTTTCTTTTGGTAACCCCATGGATTCAGTTATAGAGCATCTTCAACTCAAGAAGTGGTTCTCTGAATTACTTTCCAGAGCTTGATTCACATACTGTCAGTTGAGTAGTGTGAGTCCCATTAACAGTGAAACTGCTTATGTGCCAAAAGAACCTGGAGAACCAGCAGAGCCTCTTCTTGAACTACTCTCCAAAACATTGAATTTCATAGCTAAGAAGTTAGTTTTTAATTTTTTTTTTTTTTCATTTCATCAAGAGCTGCAGAGACTTTCAAAATTGCAAACAAAGGGGAAAATGCTACTGTCACTTTGTAAACCTATCTATAAGAAAGAACAAGTATTTTCCATGATATTTCATAAAAGTACAAAAATGTACAAAGTACCTAAAAAAAATTATATCTAACTACAAAATCAACCTGCACCCATTGAGAATACAAATTTTCTCACAAAAGTAGTTCATAACATGACGATGTAAATTTTAGAGAGTTTGAAAAACTTAGCAACCTCTTTTGGAATTTAAAAGCATTTAAAATTTGACTGCACAATTTTATTTAATGCATAGTCTACTGCAGTGTTTCCAAACCTGGGGTACGCATACCTCTGGTGGTACTCGGCAGACCGGTTGAGGGTACTTGAAAATAATATTGGTAATGACGGAAAACACCATTTGAAATTATTATGAGCCATGTTCGAAGACTTGTATATCAAGATGGAAATTATTATGAACTTTTATCATAAGTTAATGTGGTTACAAATTATTTTAATGCTGTTTTTATTAGTTTTGATGTTAGACTGCTATTATAAAAAAATTGAAATAAATTTTAAAATGTAAAATCAAAAATAAAAGAACCTATAAATGTCATTAATAACATTACTACTTGAAAAAAAAACTTGCTGCGTGAAGGGGATGGGTGGGTGTTGAGTTATGGGAAAAGGGGTACTAATACATGAAAAGCCTAATCAAGGGGTACTGGAGAAGAAAATGGTTGGGAAGCACTGGTCTACTAGGTGCAGGGTCCTAGGAAGTCTCATACTTCCATGAAGCATCAACTAATTTTATATACCGTATATACCGGTATATATATATATATATATACCGGTATATATATATATATATATATATATATATATATATATATATATATATATATATATATATATATATATATATATATATATATATATATATATATATATATATATATATATATATATATATATATATATATATATATATATATATATATATATATATATATATCAAGATGTTAGCAATACTGCTTCAGTTCTATATATGTAATTCATAAAATTTATTGCAGGAAAATGAAGACATTATAGCATATGAATAAACCTTGCCAAAAACATTTCTAATTTTTATATACTTAGTAAGAAATTATAAAAAGAGAGATGATTCAGCTAGAAACTCTTTTAAAATATATATGGTAATTGAAATAAAAAAAAAGTAAACCAAGTATTATGAGAGTCATCATAAATGGCATAAAAAATATATGCAGTACTGTATATATTTAATTACAAGAAAATCATTAAACATTTGGGATTCTCCTCATTGTGAATTCCCATCTTTTCTTTTTTAATGAAATTAATGTGGAATATCCTCCCACAAAAACTAGAAATAATTACTATAGAATTTCATAGCTAAATATTTGAAACTAGGGTTGGTATTAGCACAGCAATTTTCTGCACTGCACTGCACCAAACCTGGAGGTCATACACCAGCATTGGTCAACCCTATTTGAAACAATTTATAATTTCCCCATATCTACTTTAATTATATTTTGTGTGATTACAGTGTCTTAAAGAATGACATTCATCCAACAGGAAATACAATCAATCTTTTACGATAGATGAGAGATTTCGAAAGAACAGAGGTGGCTAGAAAAGTGGGAACACATCAAATGAGCTTCGAGACCCTAATCTTCAAACAAAATTTAATTTCTGCCCCATTGTTCAATTCACGTTAATTCACACACCCAGTAATTAATAAAAAGAAAAAAAATTTTCTTATTCTGAAATTGCTATATCCTATTAGGAATGGAGTGAAGCATTCAATTATAGACATAAGATGAAGGCATATAAATAAAGACTTCAAAATATAAAAAGGAAATCCATTTCATCTCCATTGTTTTCTACCTCCTTGACAAGAAATTAATTT
>JABUQX010005015.1:60000-62500 GCA_015478945.1 Trachelipus rathkii
ACTTCAGAAGGTTTTTCTTTTTTAACCAATAAGCGCATAAAGATAAAGTTGCCAGTCGCTTCAAATGCTTGTAATACGAAGAAATTAATTAAAGAAATATCAAAGATTAAATCTATGTAAACTAACATAACTCAACATGACCTTACATAATGAATCATAACCTTCCTTAATATAATTTATTTTTATATTTATAATTTATTTCACTGCACTGTTTAAAAAAAACAAAAAAAAAACGCATGACCATGAGCATTTGTAGATTTTGTTTGATAATATACAAGGAAAAAAAGAAAAAATAACCAAATTTTTTTTCACCCCCCAACAAACGATTTTACAGGAGAAAGATCCTACCAAATGTCCTATATATTTTATACCATTAATGAAACCCCTGAGAAAAAATGAAACCCCCACTACCTGACCATCTTAATTAAGATACTGTATATTAAAATCTTTAGAAAAGTTAAAAAAATAGATAACTTTTAGATGTTATTTAGTTAATTAAGACTTTAAACTTTTATTTTAATATAAAATGAAAAAAAAGTTAATAATTTTAAATAAAAAAATGTCTGATATAATTTGCTAAAACTTTGGGTTTATAAACTACTAATGTTTCTATAAAAGAAATTACCAAAGGTAGAGATTCAAAATTTTAACATTGCATGTGGCAAAGACTAATGTAAGAACTGATATTAAAACTAATAACATTTAGTTTCTTAGATATTATTTTTGTAAAGTGAAGGAAAATGAAACAATAGGTACAATGAAATGAACAAATTTAGGAAAACATCTTTTTTCCCATTAAATGCCTTTTTTTCAACACATTTATGCTCATAATCATTTATGCCAATGTTTCATGCAAAAAAAATACTGCAACTCAAAAAAATAATAAATTTACATATTTTTATTAAATATGCCCAGAAATCACAAGCAAAAGTTATTTTTTGCCAGTGCAAAAAGGATTATGATATCTCGAGGTCTATGGTTAACATCCAAAATGAACCAAGTGTTAGGGCAGCCTCAAGAATCATGAAAATTAAGGTGTTTTATTTTCCCCCAAATAAATTTTTTTTTTTTTTAAATGCTTCCCAAAATATTTTCAATGTAACAATTTTGAAATTGTTTTCAGATAAAATGGTAGCACTTGGGAATTGCAGCTTTTAGCAAACATTTTTTCAAAAAATTGCGCTAAACAAAGGTTTGGAAATATCTTAAATCTTATCTCTTATTAACAGAAAGAATAGTTTCTGTAAAGAATTCTTAACTAATTATTCCCTTTCCATTTTCTCTAATTCTTGCTTCTACGTTCTTTGGGATTTCAGTGGTTCTTTTGCTGTAGCACTGAACAAATGCAAAGTTTCTGATAAAATCTGTTACAAAAATATAATTTATGAATTCCATCTTTCAGTATATATTGTATCATCCTCTCTGCATTCCTATCAGGTTACTATATAGCAGCTTTGTAGACTGCCACTGATTATCTTTAAAATCTATCAATAGTGGCATTTATCAAGATTTTTTCTCTCACTTAGGTCTACTCTCTTCCCAGTTTTCATTATTCACATATATACCCATATATGTTATTTCAACACCCATCCACTCATGTGACCACGAACCCACCGTAAAAAAAAAAAAAAGTTATTAATATTTTTCTTTTGAAAAGCTTGCAAGAGAACCCAAAATAATTGAACCAAGGGATCATTTGGAGCAACAGACTTATAATCACCATCATATTTGTAATTGGGGCATAGTCGCTTTCAATGTAACAAGAAAGAATAAGCACAGGAGTTATTTTTAGGGCAGGATGTAAACTAAGATGAAAATGTGGAGAAAGAGTTCATCCAAGCTCTCCTCAAGGGGTTTGGAAAAGCAGTGTTAATTGCAATAATTTTAATAAAAAAATCCTTTGGTTTGAAAACTAGAAAGAGATTGGTAAGAAGTGTAACAAAAAGTCCAGACTCTAACAACCGAGAAATGTAATGTGTATTTGATTGGACAAAAAGAAAAGAAAATTGTAATCGAATAAGCTACATATAATTGAATCTTTGATAAAAATAAAAAAATATATAGCTATATACCAGTATGTATACTTAAAATGCGTAATATGTGAATTTTTTTTAACATACCCTATATTAATTTCTTAGGAAAATAAAAACATTTTTCATCAGAGGATAATATTTTATCAAATTCTTTCGATAGGAAATAAGTTGTACAAGATTCTCCATCCAAGCGTATGTCATTTAGTGCGACTAGATGTCCTCCAAGTATGTCTTTAAATATAATACTGATGTTTTGTATTTAAAGTTCATAGTCATAGGACAATATATATATATATTTAAATATATATATATATATATATATATATATATATATATATATATATATATATATATATATATATATATATATATATATTTATATATATATATATATATATATATATATATATATATATATATATATATATATATATATAGCTGTATATATTTATATATTATATATATTT
>JABUQX010005016.1:0-2500 GCA_015478945.1 Trachelipus rathkii
TGCATTTAACATGGACGACAGTTAGTCCAAACAATATGTATAGCATTGTAACAATGATCCCCCTGACTGATGAACAAGTTTTCCATACATATCAATTAACACCGTTTCCCACACACATGAGAAACAATAACATGGATAGATTTATTTATACACCAAATTATGAGGTATATTTCATCAATCAGAATACTTTCACTTACACTTACATGAATTTACAACATTTCAAACAATGCAAAACAATCAATCACTATCATGCTTGTCCACTCACTCATGCAACACTATCATTTGACATTACAAACTGTATCATAACATTACTGAACAATGGTTCTTTCAATAAACACAAACAATGTGAGTTTGAGAAAATAAACAATGACAACATATACACCAAACTCGTACAAGCACATTTATTCATAAGTGTTCAAAAGCCTATACAGGGTGTACTGAAGTGTACAGACGCCCAACAACAAGTCATATGGATAAGAGATTTACATGTCTTACCACCACAATGCAGTGTTAGAACAAATTACCAGACACTCATTAACCCAGCACATGTAAACTATAACACAACTTTTCATTACAGCATCATACAAAGAAGCATTACAGCATCCTACAAAGAAGTGATATAAATGTTCACATCAATATAGAAGATCACTTATTACAAAGCACATTAAATAAATCAGCACATTCTAGAATCACAGGCTTAAAAAAAAAAAAAAAAAAAAAAAAAAAAAAAACATTAAAAAAAAAAAAAAAAAAAAAAAAAAAAAAAAAAAAAAAAAAAAAAAAAAAAAAAAAAAAAAAAAAAAAACCTTGATCACATTAATGAAACAATTCTTCAACACAGACACGCTTTGAGTAATTTACATGGTACTAAAATAGCTATAAGTGTTACCACTTTATTTCTATTTTTCGTAGTTTCTGCCGTTCTTGTATTATTCTTTTTTAGGTACAAGAAAATAAAGACTCGAGTTGCGAATATTGGACCAACATATGAGATAATGCCGATACCTGATGACATCTCCAGAAGAGAGAGAGAGATGAGGAAAAAGCGCATAAACAGACGTATCAGTTATGTTAATATCATTAATAAGTTGAAAAAAAGACGTAGCGCTATGAGGTTGCCAACCCCTCATGATGAACCAGATCCGGATTACAGCTCTAACAGTATATACGTGCCAATGTATAACAGCAAAACCGGAGTAACAGTAGGTACAACAGCAGTTAATAATCATTCAGGAACGTCGACTCCAAACAGTATCCGCAACCCAAGGAATACACTTCCAGAAACCCCCATGTAAACCACATATATTCCCCAAATATTTCCATTAAAGAATAAATAACCAATTAATGATAAAATTCCCATATGCTTAAAAATAAATATATGATATTTTCCCTATATTTAAATTTTTATAAAAGACATAAATTTTGCAAAGACTTGATTAAATGTATTTCCCAAATTTTGCTCAGCATTGTGCAAATAAATGAATAAATAAATTTTTATATAAATGATAAATATTTTAAATACATTAATATATATATTGATTATATTTATATATATTATATAATAGTATATATATATATATATATTTTAAATACATTAATATATATATTGATTAATTTGTTGAATTAAATAACTGATACAAACATATATTATATTTTTCAAGATTTAATTTTGAATTTTTATGTTTTAATAATTTTTTTTATTTTCAATATTTTAATTTTTGAACGATTTTAAATATTTTTAAGATGTTTATATTTAACATTTTATTATTTTTAATATTTCTAAATGTTTATATTTAAATTTTGGCATTTAGATATTTTTTTTTTAACTTTTATTAGCTTCATATTTGAACAATTTTAATATTTTCATTAACATTTTTTAACATTTCAATTTTTAATATTTCAATATTTTCTGAATATTTTACTTTTGGATATTTTTTTTATATTCTAATAATTTCTTAATAATTAGTTTTAAATTTTTTAGTAATTTTAAAAGCATTCAGATTAGTATTAATTTCAATAACTTTTAAGTTTGAATATTTTTATATTTTTTCAATACTTGTTAATTCTTTTATTTTATACTTTAATATTTTAATTTTTTAATATCTTAGTAATTTTTGATTCTTTGAATAGACTCAAGATTTTTTATATTCAAATATTTTTCAAACTATTAATACTTTTAATCATTTTAAAACAATAATTATTTTAATTTAATCTTCTTATTGTTTTAATATATTTTTATTTCTGAATACTTTACGTTATGATTACTTTTGGTAATATTTAGTATTTTTATGATTTTTCAATTAATTTTGATTAATTTTTTTTAAGAATTTTAATAATTTTTTATCACAATTATTTACATAATTTTAGGATTTAGTAACTATATTTTATACGTAATATGAACAATTAATGCATATTTACAAACCATATAAAATATCACATTTTTACATTAGAAGGGATTTTCATATTTCCAGACATATTTCCAGCATTTGTTCACCGTAGT
>JABUQX010005016.1:7500-22500 GCA_015478945.1 Trachelipus rathkii
TCTGATGAAGAATTATTCCACAATAGAATTGATAGCATCGATCATCACAGAATATAATTTTAATTTGCTTTATATTTATTAGAAAAAATAAAATAAGAATATATATTTATTATAGATATCTGTATATAAACATATGATTGTCTTCAATGCATATATTGCTTCAATTTAATTTTTATTAACTTTCAAAAATAAAACTTCTTTATATTATTTTTTGCTGTTGTTTCCTGTTCATCATCTTTCATCATTTCTATTTTACCTTTTGCTCACATATATATCTAGTAGCAATCTAAAGCTGTTGTTTGCTTTAGCAATTCTGCCCCAAACAGTGATAATTTTAACAGAAACAAGATCTTATAAAGACTCTCTTTCTTTACTCTCTTTCCTCTCTTTACTCTCCTCTCTCTCTCTCTTCTCTTTTCCAGATTATCAAATTTTGATATTTAAGAAGATGGATTTTGGGTTTGAGTTTGGGACTTTTGTGGGATGAGGTTCGGGATCACATTCGTGATCTTAAATTAGGGACTTTTGAGACTTTAAGAATCTAAGAAAGTTTAGTTCCATTTTATTATAGAAATAAAAATCGAAAGATCTGTAGAGTGGATGGTTTTGAAACGTTTATTTGTAAACAAATTAATGCAAGATTTAGCTAAAGTTAGTGAATCATGGCAAAATATGATTATAGAGACTGGATATTGTTGAAGTGTTAAACTGACTAACTATAACTTTAGTTTATGTTCTAATTGAGTAATATTCCACGGCATTTCACGATAAAGACCCTACCTCCGGAAGAAAAGTTAAAATCCAGAAGGGCCTTTAATGAACGTTCGCATGCAATTCAACCTCTTGTGAAGTGGATGGTCTGTATGTAATAGGTGGTGACATAGGAGGTTTATGTAGGGTTAGTTGCCTAAATTTAATGGGAGGTGGTACCAAATGTTCAATTTTAGATTGGTACCTTCTGAAATTATGAATGGGAGTTGCTTCTATTGGGGAAGTTAAGACAGGTATCTCATTTAATTGAATCTCTTTTGGTTTGTTCCTTAATTCTTTTAAACACTTTCTACATAATACTTTTCTATAAGCCAGGTCAAATAAATAATTACTATGACAAAAAATGAATAATACAACACGGTTTGTTCCTCCACGATATAGCGGTATCATTTTACTTTGGAGGAAGATATGGAAGTTAATGGGTGGATGTAATATTTATACTTCCAGTCTTTCATTCCACTGAACTTCTTTCGTACTTGAAATTTTGGAAACAACGCTGATGAAATGTTTGGTAAAGCAACATGAGATAAAAAATTAAATAATAATTTATCGGATTGAGAAATTAATGAAGTTAATGAAATATTTTTTTCTAAGTGAATGGGATCTTAATTTATAATGGGCGGATGTAAAAGTGCACTCCGTGAGGGATCTTAAAAAATGAAGTTATTCATATGTTGTACCGAATTAATGGGGGGGGGGGGGGGGGGGGGAGGGGGGGGGTCTTTTCACAAGATATGGAAGCTCTAATTTTTCTGAAAAAAGATATGATAGTGGAAGTGTCGCTAGTGTTAGCGTGAAGGGTTCTTTTGATTTAAAAATAGTTATAGGACAAGACGAGAAGTTAGGTAGGGAAGTTTAGTAGAAGTGATAGCAAACATGTTTTTGTCGTCAATTTTGATTAAATGGTTGGGCTTGATTGCAAAGCCACGGTTTCCCCATGTTACGAACAGTAATCATGGCTGGATTTCCGCAAATACGGTATATTTTCCGTATTCCATAATTAGCGAATGATATTGTTCGGTATATTATATTATTATTTGGACGAACGATTCCGTTAAAGGGAATATTGTTTGGGAACGGAATTAAACTTTACAGATAAATCTTCATTTGAAATGAAAGGAGCTAGTGTGTTAGTTCGTAAGGGTTTGTGGTTGACTATGGTCCATGTGTATGTCAAAAGAGGAATGATATGTGGGATGCTTCTAACTGTATGATAGGAGCAGTTTTGTGTTTTGTGTCATTTCTAGTAGCATATGGTAATAAAATGTCGGGTAATTGTGAATAAAGTTGATGTATAAGTTATCTTGTTTTTCGCTAGTGGTAAATGAGTGTAAACTAATTGATGTTCATTGTAATACTATTAACAGAATATTCAATTAATGGTGAAGTGGTGATTTTTATACTACCCGAGCTGGTTGAGTATGTTATACGTTGCAAAGGAATCGGTTTTGGAATCCAATTAGATTTTTGTAAGTTAGTTTGAAATTCGGTTAATGTTCGTGTATTTGACTTTAATTGTTCTTTAAGTTCCTTAATTAGTAAATTTGAGGTGCTTGCGAATGTTCCTAAAATGTTAATCTTTTTTCTCAAAAATTTAATTTGTTTGTCTGTAGCCGTTCCAAATAAAATGTTAAGTATATCTCCTCCTACCAGTTCCGAAGCAGCTCTTTTGTCTTTGTTTGAGAGTAGACCCATGATAAACTTTTAAGTTCTCTAAATTAAGGGATTATTACTTTTGTTCTTAATATTAATGTAGTTGAAATTTCCATTTTGTGTGCCCTTTGATTTATTGAAAAAATTGATAAAGTTATCTGAAGGCGGGTAGGAATGTGTTTTTTTAGAGTGGTCTATCATTTAAAGTGGTTCTGTAAATGGTGGTTTTAATTTTCAGACGGACATTAGAAGATACCAATTAAATCTAATTACCCTTCATAAATTTACTTCACCAGAGTTGTATTAATATGATACGCTGGCAGTATTATCGTCTTCATTTAATATTAGTGGATAGAGTAAAACTGCTGGTATGATGAGTAACGCAAGTGCTTTGAATGAAGCATTTCTGAATATGATTATTGTTTTTGTTTAGTATGATAGATCGCCGCTTCCTTTTTAAAATGTATAAAAATAATTTATAAAAGAAATCAAAATTTGTTAGAATATTAGTCTAGATTATAAAATTAATAATTAAATTAATAATAATAATAATAATAGTTAAATAGTAGAGTCTATTTCTCTCTAGTCATTTCCTACAAGGTAAAACAACTAGAGGTCTTTGTAACTCAGATGAGCTAGACAATTCCTCTGTTGTTTCCTCTTCTTGTGGGGTAAGGCCGGTAGAGATTCATGGTCTCTCTGTCTTGTCTTGACCTTCTTGTACTCTTGGTGTCACCTACTCGGAACAACCTGAATTGCCTGCACTAGGGTCGATTCGAAGGATCTACTTTCTGCTATCTCTTGTCCTTCAGACGATGATTATCCATAAACGGTGATGATGGGTTACAAATCATCTTTGGGAAGTTTTCAGTTGAAACTGGCACATTGGCTGAGATTGATCATATATATCATTTTCCTCCTCCTACTTGCTTCCTTCTGAAATGGTGTTGCCCAAAGTGTCTTCTTTATTTCTGCAATAGCTGATGTTCATCTACTTCAGAAAATATCTGAAATATATAAATCTTCTTGTCTGATAGGTGACAGAGAGGTGGTCTGTACCGTTCTCTTTGAGTTCTTGATGAGGAGTGGAATTTATCATTTCACTTTGAGGTGTACTAGGTTCTTCTTGGTTAAGCAGGAAGTTTGTAATCTTGCAGGTTCTGTAGGTCTTGTGTTGAATCCTTCTTGGTAGTAAATCTTTTGTATGTTATGGAAAGTGGGTGGAATCATGAGGAAGTGTCTTGGAGAGAAATTTTCTTGTTCATACTCCTTGTAGGTTTTCTTCTTTAGAATCCCATCCTCTTTGTTCTCTTCTGTTTTATTTTTAGAAATCAATGTTTCTTGAATTGCCTCAGGATTCCAAATTTCGTCATTATCAAAAGAAATAGTGAGAGTCTGTAATCTTCTCCACAGATTATTTGACATTGTCTTGGTGGACAGGGAATGTTTTTGTTGAGTTCAAACATGAAAGAATAGGTTTTATTTGGTTCTTTTATTTGATTTACTATAAAAGGTCCTTCAACTTTTATTTAATGTTTCGAGCTATGATACGCCTTTTTTACTGCATTTTACAAAAGCATAATCTCCTTTTAATTTCTTTGAGTGGCAGTGTTTGTGTTGCTTTCCATATCTTTCATAGTTTCTCTTCGGCGAAGCTTTCTCTTGCTAAATCTCTTATGGCTTCCATCCTTTCCACCACGACGTCTACCTCATCTTAAGATGAATTTTCTATCTGCAGCTTTATTTATAAATGGAGAGATGTAGTCAGGCATCTCGTAGGGAAGTCGTTTTATTTAACCATGTAAAACAAAATGTGGAGATAATCCAATAGATCGATTATATGATGTGTTTATGGCTATTTGAGCGAAAGACAGATATTTTGACCAGTTTTTGTGATTATCTTTCTTAAAGTGACGTAGAAAATTTTCTATGTCAGCAAGTTTAATCTTTCCCAACTCCCCATTTTGGCTAGGCTTGTAGGCAGGATGTTAACCTTTTTTATTCTCCAAGCTTTACATAGCTCCTTAAAAGGCGGCTGAAGTAAATTCTGGGCTATTGTCCGAACTAGTATTTTTCTGGAGCAGAAAGCCTGCATATCACCCTTTCTTGCAATGCCTGGGCAAATTCTTGACTCGTTCTTGATTTACAAGCGACTAACTCACAATAACGAGTCAAAACACTCGAAAACGAGAAACTGTGTTTTGGCTCTGAAATAGAACATGTAGGAAAGTTTTTTCTTCTATACTGTTCGCACGTGTACCCTGGAATAATGGGGTATATGGAGAGGCCATCGGTTATCTCGATTTTGGAGGCCTTAGGAACTAATAACTTTAGCACAGGACACGCCACTTGACAGTATTTTTTTTAACCAAACTTACTTAACTGTGGAAAAACAATTTTTTCTCTATGCTTTTCAGTCCTTTGTTGTCCTCCATGCCCACTTCCAAGGGATGAATGACATTGATCTATTACCGTATAAATCATGCTATCATGGTACTTGTATTAGATAGGGTTCTTGTTGGTGTGGCATAATAACAACATTTTTGTGGATATATGCGGGTAAGTGTTTGGTTTTCCTTAGCCCATTTCCACAGTTCTTTTAATCTTGACAATTTTTCTTGTTCCTCTGGAAAGGTTTCCTTGGTTAAAATGAAGTTTTCTGGGTAGGATCGGTTTCTTTCACCCTCTTTGAAAAATAACATTTGGAGCTATGCCGATGTCTACTCAAGGTAGTCTGGTGGAAATATTGGTTTGTTCGGGCTTGTCATTTTAATAGTTAGTGAAGAAGTTGTTAACGAATAAATTCGCAAGGGCCAACCTTCCCGTTTTGTTGCTTGTTTTTCCTAAAGATAAACCCAAGAAAGTGTCTGTTATCAGTTAAAATAGTAATTTCATAGCAAAACACAGCATTTTGAATTTTGAAGGGAAAAGAAATACAGCTAGAACATTCTTTTTCATAGTTTGTCATAGTTTTAATTCGCTACCTTCTTAACACTCTAGAGACAAAAGAATAATGGTTTTTCTTTATCATCATCAGAAGAGTTGATAAAAATCCCCGATGCCGTAGTACAAGCATCTGTACCTATAAAGCTGGCTTGGAGTAGTCAGGAAAGGTTAATTGAGGTTGAACAACATTTTTCTTTTAAGAGTCGAATACTTTTTGTTGTTCTCTTTCACTCAAACTTAATGTTTTTTCTTTACCTAACTTGTATAATGGTCTGGCAATTAATGCAAGTCATTTATTAAGAATCGAAAATATGAGAAAAATCCAAGCAGATATTGAGTTTCCTTCAGATCTTGTTGGAGGGAGCGAAACTCTCATAGTTTCTATTTTAGCCGGATCAGGCGAAATTCCATCTTTCCCTATTTTAAACCCTAAATAAAGAACAGATGTCTGTAAAAAGTGACATTTTGTCAATTTAACTCTCAACTTATTTTCTCTAAATGCAGTGAAAACTTTCTTTAAGTTTTCAAAGTGCTCTTTTTTGTTTTTACCCATAATTAAGACATCATCTAAATAAACTTGAGAGATAGGTCCTAATAAATAATTCAACGCGACTTGCATTGTACGAGCATACATACTTGGGGCATTTCTATGGCCAAATAATAGTCGAGTTGGACAAAATAGCCCTTTTCGTGTCGAAAAGCCATTAATTTTTGTGTTTCTTCCTCTACCTCGAGGGAATGGTAAGCATCGATCAAATCGCAGCTTGTAAAGATAGTATTTCCTCCTAAAGACGAGAATATATAGTCTATGGATGGTAGCGGATATACATCCGGTATACTGAAAGAATTTAAGTACCTATAGTATATACAGACTCTTGGTTTATTCGATTTTTTTTGGCTACCACCAGTAAAGGTGTGCTGTGAGGTGAATAACAAGCCTTGATATATCCATTCTTTAAAGCTTCATCAGTAAAATTATCTATGTCTTCCAAATAGCGATGAGGAAGACGTTTGAGTTCTAAAAATTATTTTCGGAGCATCTGGTGTATGTCTATCTCCAAATTTCTGTAATGGACACACAGGAAACCCCCACCGTCAGGAATCATGCATGCTAAGCATAACGTCTTTAAATTCCCATCAGTAGTCCAGTATTCTCTAAGTATTTGGGTTGTCTTAAAATAGATACATCTGCCTCTTCCTTTGCTTAAATTTTTTGTTATAATTTCTCTTATGCATTTTTTAACTGTGCATTTGACATATTTTTTGAGCTTGTCACTATACATGTAGATCCTATTTACTTATTTTCTGTTTTCAGTATCAGTTTCGCTAAAATGTTCTTTTTTATTAAATACCTTAAAATAGGATGACATTTTTCGCAAATGTTTTTTGTTCTTTTTTTAAATAAAAAGGTTTGTCACTTAGGTTAATGTACTTAGTTTACTTCGTGATTTTTTTCCTTGGACATACAGTAATTTTGACGAAGTAATATATGGGCAAATTGAAAAAAGCAGGGTTATTAAACAACCTTTTCAGCTCCATTCTCTTTTTATTTCAGGTCTGACTTTCAGATAACCATATGAGTGAGCAGGTGCCATTGTTCTTCTATTAATAACAAATGTACTTCTATTTCTTCATCTGCTATTAAATGTCCTTCTTCTACTGAAGAAAATTGTGTATTTTTCTTACCATCTGGAAGAATAACATTATCCTTATTTATTTCTGTCTTTGTAGGCTCTTTAGAGGAGCCTTCATTATTTACAGCATTAAAACTGTTACTGTAGTTACTTAAATTAACAGGTATTCCATTGGATCATCACTGAAGACTATCATAGGATAGAAATTTCTTGTACCGCTCGCATAGTGGGTTTCCTTTTCTGCATCATGAGACGATACTTCCTTTGTTTGGCAAAGATTTTAATTCTAATATTGTTCATTTTCTTTGAGGTTTATTTGTGATGAAGAAAGATCAATGTAATTGGGAGGTATGCCAAAAGACTTGTGCCTGGTAAGATACCATTCCAAGCCCTGTACTTCCAATTTTGCACACTAAAAATGTGGCTGAATAATAATTCATCAAAATAATTGCTGGTGTAGTCTTAAAAGTAGATCAACTTCTCCTATGGGATGAATCATTTGCGTTCCTATACCTTGTACTATAATATTGGCCGCTTTAAGAGGTAGTTTAAATCTTCCTTCTTTTTCTATTTCTTTCAATCTATCCAGTGAGATCAAACAAGTTGTACTTCCCAAATCTAAAGACTGTGAACTCTGACCTGCATTGCTGACCTCTTGGCCTGGGATTTAAAAAATATTGATAAGAATAATGACATCCCATTTTTGGGATGTGATTCTACACCAAAAAGGCTGGATTACTACTAAAATATCTTCCTTGTTTGAGAGCTTGAGATGTTTTCTGTTATCACACTTCTTCTTTTCTTTCTCTCTTCATTTTAATCTTTGCCATTCCTTAAAATTTTTCCTCTCTTAAAGAGGAATCTGGTGTAAACATCTTTTCTTCTTCCTCTTCTTCTGATCCTGATTCTTCTTCACGTTCTGGATCAGCTTGATGATTAGTTATTAGGTGAACTCTAGTTATTTTCTTTTTATTTTTAGCTTGAGTGCTGTGCTCATTCTTTTGGTAAGGGGTTGTTTTTTTTTGTCTTTGGGTCATATTTTTGTTCTATTTTTCTAACCCTTATTCCTCTATCTAAGTCGGTAGGATTATTAAATTGTATGACCATATTATTTTCATTTTCGTTGGGGTACCATGCAGGGGCATCTTTACATTTAAAGGTTGATCCCCTGGGGTGGAATTTCCAGCAAATTCGACAATAAGCTGTGTTCCAACCACAGTTCCTTGAATGGTGTCCTAGAGCTTCACATTTCCGGCAGAAATCCATCGATTTCATTTCAGTATTGGTAATTTTTTTTATTGTTCCTTTAGTCTGTCTTTTAGTTATAGGTGGGCTTGTCCTCTTTTCAGAAAATTTAGGAGCATTCTTTTTATTCTTCCATTCCATTTCTTTATTCTTTGTGGAAATGTTATATGCAGTCTTTTCTCGTTTGGTATCATTATTGTTGTCTGCATAGAATAATCGGGTTGTGTGTTTTCCCGATTGATCTCCCTTTGTATACGTTTGGAAAAGGACTCCTTCTTCAATCTGGCTGAGTTTCTCCAAAATTTCCACTAAACTTAAATCTGGATTAAAATTTTTTAGTACTTTCTCTCTCAACCTCTTGTAGTCTTTTATTTCTTTTCTCTATTTTTCCAGAATTTCTGTTCTTTTCAAATCTTCCTTTTTCGGCATTTTCTATTCTTCTTTATTCCTTTTCACTCTTATCTTTCTCTTCTTTCTGTTTCTTTGTTTCTTCTTTTCTTATTTTTTTCCCCTTATTCCTCGAATTTTATTCCAACCAGGCTTGTGTCTAACTTTCTGTCTATTCTTTTATTGTATTCTGAATTATGTAAGGTGGCTAGAAATTTCTTTACTGCTTATCAATTTTCTTAATTAGTCTGAGGAGATTGTAGTCTTTTCGATATCTATTTTCTGTGGTTCTCTTTCTTTCTTTCTTATCTAATCATCACTTATGTCTTCTCTAAGAACGTTCATCTGAAGATTTTTTTTATTCCTCTTCTATTTTTGCACATCTGGGCTGTTATGTAATGCGATTCTAACCTTTTCCGTGTTTGTTTCCTTTCATACCTATGTATTCTTTTCATCTCTCTTCTTTTTGTCTTATCTTTACCTTTTTTTTTTTAGTAGTCCTTCTCTTCTAATTACTCTTCCTCGCTGCTGCTACCTTCTCCGTTTTCATTTTTTTTATCCTTCATTATATTCTCTCTTTTTCTATCTTCTCTCTTTCTTCTGCTCTTTTTCTTCTTATTTTTATTTCTTTGTACTTTTTTTTATTTTTCTTAATCTTCCTTTTCTTTTTCTTATTAATTTTACTTCTATCCCTCACACATTTTTTTTTATTTGTTCATTATTTGCCTTCTATCTTACTCTTCGCTATAAGCCTATTTATTTTCATCCTTTTACGTCCTTTTTAGACTTTTTGCTCGCTTTGTTTGCACTTTTCTTTTACTTTTTACAGAATTTCGTTCATTTCTCTTTATTAACTTATTCCAGTATAGTTCATTCCTTTCTTTTTTCTCGACCGTCATCGTTTTCTTTTATATTTCTTTATTCTCAGACTGCGTTATTATGTTATGTTTGATTTTTCTTTTTTTTTTTTATGTTTTATTTTCTCTTTGTTCTCTCATTTCTTCTTTCCTCTTATTTTCCTTGTTCCCCATTTTGTTCTTTATAGTTCTTTATTTTCCTTCTTTTTTTGTTGTTTTCTTTCTTTTCTATTCTATTTCTATTCTATTCTGTTGTCTTCTTTTTTTTGCTTATTTTTATCTCCTCAAACTTCATCTTTTTTCCTATTTTTCTTTCTTTTTTTTCATATCTTATTTCGCTTTTTGTTTCATTGCATTGTCATTTGTAAACTCTTTCTTTTCAAGCTTCTTATTTCCATCTTTCTTGTTATATTTCTCTTCATCCTTTTTCTTCTTTTTCTCTTCATTTTATTCAGTTCTTTCCTCTATTATTTTTTATCTTTCTTTTGTCTTTTCATATTTACTTTCATGTTTATTTCTTTTCGTTCCCATTTTTCTTATTACTTCTTACTTGCATTTAAACTTTTTAATTTTCTTTTTCCTTTTCTCTCTCTTCCCTCTTTTTCTTATCCTCTTCTATACCCTTATATATAATAAATGCGAGATGTTTTTCACTTTCTTTTCATTTGCCTTCTTCTTCTTTTTTGTTCTCTTTCTTCTTTAATTTTGTGTATCTTTCTTATGTTCATTCCAGAGATTGATTTTTATGATTGACGCGACCTAAAATAAGACATGTTTTTTGTTCTTTATTCATAGCTAGGAAAAAACAATTTGATGTCCTTAATTATCTGCTCCCTGGTTCTTTTCTGATTGATTTTCCCTCCCTCATCTTTTCCTCCTTATTTCTTTTTCATTTCATCCCCCATTCTTTTCTGTTCCTATTATTTCTTTTTTTATTTATATATTAGGTTCTTATTTCAGTTTTATTTTTTTTTACTATTCATAGTTATTTAATTTTCTTTCTCTTTCTTCTTCGTATTCTTTCGTTTTTTCTAGCAATTTCTTTAGCCTTATTAAATTCTTTTCAGTTTACATTCTCTTGATTTTCTTCTTTTCATGTTTTTTTCGTTCTCTGTTGGTTTTTTGTTTTGTAATTAATTTCTTATTTTCCCATTTTATTCCTTTTTATTGTTCTTATTGTTAGTATATGCTCCTATATTGCTCTTTTCTTCTTTCTTTTGATTCCTTTTTTTTCTTATTCCATGTTTTTTTTTCTCTTTCCTTTTTCTTTCTCTTCTTTTTCTCTTTCACCGTGATAATTCATCGTATTTGAAATATTTTTTATCTATCTTCTTACTAGTATGTTTATTCATACTTTTATCCGTTTTTTTTTCATACCTTCCATTTTCCTCTCAGTTTTTTTTGTTTCATTTTTTACATCTTTTTCCTTTCCTTTCCTTTGCCCCTCACCAGCAGCAAACGACAACACAAAACATCTTTTATTGGATTGCTCGGTTTTGGAGGACATCAGATGCAACTAAAAAACTTAAATCTCTGGATCCGACCTAAAATGTGAGCGAGGTATCTCGAGGTCACCCGCTTCTCATAGGAGGAGAGGGGGAGGCGGCAAAGTAAGTATATATACAAAATTGACACACGAAGCGGGATTAATCGTTTAAATCTGCATAGAATTTAATATATTATAACAAAATAAGAATATATCAATTATATTAAACATAACCAAAAATTTACTAAAACGAGACAGAATTAAACTTTGAAGTAAAGCTATTTGTCAAAACTTGACCACCATTGCCAGAAATAATATTAATAAAAAAAGTAGCAAACATTTGAGAGTATATTAAAATATGGATTACATTGAAGATCATATAAAATAAAATACACCAACCCATGTGCAAGATCCATAATTTTCGTAAGATTACTCAAAACAACTTTCATTTTTTCTTCATTTTGGCATCCCAGTTCGGTTATTATTAGAGATTGAGATAAATCTAAAAACAAAGCACAGAATGCAACATATTAAGATACAACATATACAGTGTATGGGTTAGTACATCATCATCATCCACCTCCTTTCCCAACATTGGGGATGAGGTGGGTCGCATACACTGGAAACACAATAGTAGTAAAACATGACGAAAGTGAGAACTCGTCGCAGTTAAAAAAAAATCCACAGTAAGGTTTCACAGAAATGCCGACCGGAACCATCACTGTATCTCGTGCAGATGTGGGTCATCAACTGGGTCAGCCCCACAACTATACTTCCTTACAAAACCTCGCCATTCACTCTTATTATGCACCTTTCTTCTCGTCTCTACCAAACTCACATTCCTCTCCTTCAGGCATTCATTCCTTTACTGACTCAATGCACTTTTCTTCGGTTTCACAGCCGGTCGATTCCCAACACCCTCAGCGCCTATTACATTCCCGCTAGCGACTCGACTTATCCATCTTTTCCATTGATAAAACCATCTCAATGTACCCACGTTTATTCTCTCATTTACTCATTTCTTCACACCACACAACTCCCTAATGCGTTCATTCTTCATTTTATCAATTCTTCTCACACCTAACACGTCCTACGATTGTTAATCTGAACACAATGTACCTTAGATCTACACCTCTTATTCCAGACAATAGTTTCACTTCTATACATCACACAGGTAACAACATGCCTTCATGCAAAACCCTGGCGCACTCAAGACTTAGACCTTTTCACATCTACCAATGATTAAATTGCACCAGCCACCTTCCACCATTCACAACTTTCCCACTACACTCTGCATCATCCGTTCCCTATTCATCCAACATATATCCTAAATATTTAAACTCTCACTTGTTCCAGTTGCTCATCACTTAACATCACTTAACATAACTTCAAACCGTGAACTCCCCTCACTCACTACCATAACCTTACTCTTATCTACATTTACTTTCAAACCCATCCTTTTACACACCCAGCCAAACCACTCTACCAACCCTCTCAAACTCTCTTCAGATTCGTCACACAAAACCAAATCAAAGGCATATAAAAAGTAGGGCACCCTCCACTCTCTTCTATTCTCCAGCATTCTAACACCTTCCCCTGCCACCTCTACCTCTTTCATAATCAGATACACATACAAATTGAATAACCAAGGAGATACAACACATCCCTGCCTCACTCCGCTATAATATTAAACCAATCACTTTCAACTCCATTTATTCTTACACAAGCTTCACTGTCGTCATACATACTTTTCATTGCATTTAGAAACCTACCACCAACATCTGCTACTGAGCTTCCCTATTAATTATATCATAAGCCTGATGCAAATACATAAAACCTAAATATAATATAATCTTCTCTCTCATTTTCTCAATCATTTGCTTCAATGTAAAAATTTGATTCACAAAACCTCTACCACTTCTAAATGCACCTTGTTCTTCACCAATCAGTCACTCGAAGTACTCTTCCCTACAACACTCAATAAACTAATTACGCTATAATTCCTACAGTTTTCCTAATCTCCCTCACCCTTATATAAGGGTACTATTACCGCTCTTCTCCAATCCCTCGGATCTATACCCTCCATAAATGCTTTGCTACACATGGCGGAGAGTGCATGTCCAATCACCATCTCGCCTCCATTATTGATAATTTCAATAGTAATTCCATCTATGCCTGCAGATTTATCATTCTTCAACTTTCTCACTTTACCCATTACCTTCTCCTTACTAATTATCTCATCGACAAAATACCTATTTCTTCATGCACCATCAAACCCACACACATTCACTATCATATCTTCATTGCTGCCAATGTTATGCAGATTTTCGAAGTGTTCCCTTCACGCTCCCCTCACATCCATTTCATCAGTTACGAAAGCACCATCCTTATTCATTATTCTATGCAGATTCACCTTCTCATTTTTAACCTTTCGCACTCCCTTCCAAAATAGCTTCCTATTCCCTTGTAAGTACCCATTCATCCTCTTTCCAAACTGTTCATTTATCTCATTTTTCCCTCCTATATAATTCCAAACACCTTTCTTTTGAAACCTCATCACCGGCGCTTAGTACATTCAACCGCACCTCTTTTTTTACGTTTAACAGCTTGCATCTCCTCTTCATTCCACCACGCACTGTTAACATTCTTACTTCCTACTTTAGCACATCAACATTCTTCTCTTGAACTACTAACAAACACTTCCTTCATCTGCGTCCAGATTTGTTGCTTCATATTGTTCAAATTCAACTGATTTATTGCAAGAACTCTTAAATACTTTTTCTTATTACCTTGTTCACTTGAACTTCTCATTCTTAAATCTTCTCGCTTCCATCCTTATCACCTTCCTCTCCATCCCAGCTCCAACTAATCTTACATAAAACAACAATGATCCAATAATCCCATCCCTAACCACCTCACTGATTTAACATACATCACAACTTCAACATCATCATCTTTACCAACACAAAATCAATCATACTCTTCACTTCATTATCACCCCTACCTACACCAACTCTCTTATACTTTGGAGAGTCTTGTATTCAAAAAAAGTTATTATACACATATCACTCTCCTCATAGAAATCAATCACCTACCAACCATTCTCCTTTTCTCCAGCAATCCCAAAGTCACCTGTTATTCCATCCTTCTTTCAATCACCTATCCAACCATTCAAGTAGCCCAACACAATCATCATTCATTCATACTGTTCCAAAAAATCTCACTCTCCTCCATATCCCATATGATGGACCATATGCTACACTGACACAACCTTAATCTCTTTAAATTTAAATTTAACTATTAGTGATTAAATAATCCTATGTTTTTACAGATCGACGAAATTGGAGACAAATTAAGAAGATAGATCCACTGGAAATATGAGGTAAAGGCTCATGCAATGCAGATTGAATGAACTGGTAGAATAGTGGTTAGGATTTATATTATAGTTATTTAATTACTTCTCGTTTTTTGATACAGGGAATTTAAAATTAATGTGAAACTCATGGCTTTAAAATAATATATTTATTATATCTATTGTTTCATTTTAAATTTATGTGAAAATACAAAGAAAAGAAAGAATTCGAGCCAAATGATGAATCAAGAAAGATTGTAAGATTGTGGACTGATATGCATGTAAGGGGAAGGAGTGTCATATGTGGTCACACTTGATATAACATATGTATTTGACTTCTATAATTTACGTTGATAACCTTTCTAAATACATCCATCATCTCACCATTCTTCTTTTAGCTATATATTCCTCAACCATTCCATGCTCCCAGACGCTTCACACAGTTTCGTCGGTAGATACAAGGTCGTTTACAACGATCACACGACCTGGTCCGAGGCATGCATGAGCATTCCTAGAGAAAAAATAAGTGATAGCGGAATCCAAACCCAGCTATCATTGTCCTTTTAGTCTCCTATTACAACACGCAGAACATACGTTAAGGGTATTCTTTCATTCCACACATATAGGGATAATTTATATGGACGAGATACTACAGTGGGGGTCTGTCCC
>JABUQX010005016.1:30000-40000 GCA_015478945.1 Trachelipus rathkii
TTGTTTACGTTTATCAGCAGGTCTAAGATTTTTTAATTTTTTCATAAGAGATAAATATATCTATAAGTTCTTAAAAATCCATAGATACACTTTTTTTTGAAAACTTCATTCAATTAATTCTAGTTGTTCAATTTTTTTCCCAGACAATGGCCTATAAAGATCTTATCTAGTATTATGAAGAACAAAAAGCTATCGTCATTATGAACTTTACTGCCTATATAGGAAATATTTAAGTATGTGATCACACATAACATGGTTAACTAACATTACAAAATCAGCATGTGCTCAATCCAATAATAAGTTTTATTACTTGAATTATTTTATTTTACAGAATATCTACTCTTGTGGGTCAGAAAACTTTAAGTGCAAAGTTTTTCATCAAAAGTTCTTCGACTTGTTTATCAGTTTCAGTGACTAGGTCTTTTGGGGATGACTTATTGTCAATATTTTTTAACTTTTAGAACAGCTTTTTTGATAACCTAATAGATTATATATTATATATTATCTGTAAGCCATGGAGATTTATATTCTTGTATATATATATATATATATATTATTATTATATTATATAATATATATATATATATATATATTATCATCTACTTCCTTTCCAATTAGGGGTGGGTTCATCGCATGCCTGGAAACAGAAAAGTAGTACTAGAATATGGTGCAAGTCAAAAAGAAAGAGCCCCTATACCATCCCTTTTATACCCTTAAGCAAGAACTCATAGCAATATAAATAGGCATTTGCTCGAGTCTACAGACCAAGAAAAAGATTTACATGTGATAATAAGTAATAATTGGAAAGAAGCTAATCAGTGTTTGAAAGTAAGGAATAAAGCTAATAAGATGTTAGGTATATCGTATATAGGTATAGGTAAATCGCAATGTGATGTACAAGAGCAAGGAAGTTATAAGCAAACTGTATAATAGTTATGTTAAGACAGTATTAGAGTATTGTACACAAGTTTGGGCCCCTTATTTAAGGAAAGGCATATGCTAGAGAGAATGCAATGTAGAGCAACAAAGATGATTTCTAGGTTTGAGGGTATGAGTTATGAGGAGAGGCTGAAGGAGTTTGAAGTGTTTTCTGTAGAAAGGGGACATGATACAAGTCTACAAAATATTTACATCTATTGATAATACGAAGACCAATAAATTCTTCATAGTAGACAACAGACCAGAAACCAGGAGGCACAGTATGAAAATTAAGAAGAAGATATGCCATTTTGATATAAGAACCCATTCATTAAGTAATAGGGTTGTTAATTTTTAGAATGGTTTGCCACAGATTGAGTGTGATTAGATTGCAACATTTAAGAAAGGATTGGATAGGTATATGGATGGTTTAGGTATCATATTGCATATATATTTTGACTAAGGCAAATTGGAGGGTTTTTAGTTACAGTAGTTATTAAAATTAAACTGCATGTTATGACTATGTTCAGAGAAACCATATTAATATTAAAAAAAAAAGGAAAAAAACCAAAAAAAAAACTTAAAACCTTACCTCTCCTGCAGTATTTGCTAATTCAAGAGCTACTTCAAAGCATTTATCTGCATCAAAATTTGACATTTTTGTTATTACTATTTAATCTTTATTTTCCTTAAAAATAAATAAATTCAGAGTTTAATAAAAGTAAAATTTAGTATAGGTGAAGCTAGCAAGAGATTTTTTCTTTGCACCACAAAATTATCCAAGTTATAAATTAAAGGCCTAAGGGTCATACGTTAAAATATAAAGGACAATAGTGCAAAAAAAGGAAAGGATTTTTACTAATAATAATTAATTATGGTAATTATAAGAGTTCAACTGCATGTGCATCTGTTGAATATAAATACTATATTAAAACTAAACATTTGTTACACAAATGGTATCAAAAAATTATTTGAAGTTTTCTACAGATTTTCGTACATTCTAAAATAATATTTTCAATAAAAATATTAAAAAAATAACGCTATGAAAACCATAACAACTCTGCTTCATCTCTTTCACGTAGGGATGAAGAAACACCGACATCCGATGATCCGACTGTACTGTCGAAATGCAGGGTTGCCAGATAGTTTGGAGTACTTTTAGCTACAGTTTGGAGTAACATTTTTAGCCACATTAGATAATATATATTATATATATATATATAAGTATATATTATATATATATATTAATATATATATATCTAATATATATATATATAATATATATATATATATTATATATATATATATATATTATAATATATACTATATATATATATATATATATATATATATATTATATATATATTATTATATATATTATGATATATATAATATATATATTATAATATATTATATATATATATATATTATAACGTATATGGTTATGGTCATGTCAATTTTTTCTAACGTTTTTGGTGAAGTTTTGTCTAATAATGAAAAAGTAAAATATACCCTATGAAAGAGAAGATAACTTCATATATGATCTTCTATCTTGCTCATTTTAGTATTTTATTTTAGGATATAGTATTTTATTTTAGGATTAGAAACTATTAGCCATATTCAGTATTTTAGTTTTAGTGGAATTTATATTTTGTCTACATGTGGTATCCATTTTCACTAAATTTCACTAAAAAATCACATTGTCTTGCGACAATTGTGGAATCACTTCTATTCAAAGGCGGTACTATTTAGTCGTGTTTGTGTAATGTAATCAAAGTTAATAATCAAAATGTAAAAAGGGTATAGAGGTAAATTTCTTCATTTCTTTTCAAATATTTTTACTATCAACCTATCTCTATTCTCTTTACCTTCTCACCAATCAAATTTACCCTAACTAAGATTTTAAGTGATAGATTTCTAAAACCAAAAGGCAGAGTTATCTATGGAATATCAAGATCTTATTCAAAGAGCAAAAAAATCTTTGAAACAACAAATTCAGGTAAGGCTAATTTAGATTCACAATTGTACTTATATATCACCTTTTAAAACCTTATATCTTTCAAAGTATTTTTTTTGTAATTAATCTGCTTTAGATTAAATTTTCGTCAATTGTGTAATCTATATTGGTCTTAACGAACGGATTTGTTGCAAGTTCTTGATAGCTCGTGCTAGCAATATTGCAAATTAAAATCAACCTAGCTCCGAAGCTATATAGCAGTTTTCGATATTTGTGTAGGCATATTATTAGGCTCAAAATCATTTTTAAATTATAGGTTTATTTGACACATGTTGAAATATTGATTACGGTAAGATAGCCACGGGCCTATCGAGATTACCTATGGTGTTTTTGTCCTATTTAGTTAGTCTTAGGGTATTAATATCAAAATTTGGTAATGAGGTAATAATGCAATGCAGTATTGCCTTAACCATTCATTACAGTGATTCCCTCAAATTCAAAGCTCAACTTAGGCCTAAGGTCTAGCCTAAGTTCATTTCAAACCTCAAATTTTTTTTTGTGTGTGTGTGGTTTTGCTAAACCTTTTCAAATTTCAAATCAAATAATTTGTCTTGGTGGGCATTTAATTTTTCTCAAAAAATTCAATTTCAATGTCTTTGAAGCATATTTTAATTTAACTTCAATTTTTATTTTTTTTGTCTAATAGACCTTTTCAAATTTCAAATCAAATAATTTAGCCTGGTGGTAGGCTATCTTTCATTATTTCACCTTCCTTCAAGGTTTCATTTGTCCTTATGTCATTCTAGCCAAATTTCAGCGAAAATGTCTGACCCAGAGATACAAGCCCTTCTTGATAGAGTTACTAAAAAATCCAAGCCTATATTTCAAGCCATTTCATCCCTCAAGGCACAAGTAAATATTTATCTGGTCAATAGAGAGTAGGCATATAGATAAATAATAAAGATAAAGATGCAGTTTTTATGTAAAGGATCTTGTAGAGGAAGTAGAGTCGTTGTTAAGAGATATTAAACAAAAGAATTACAAATAAATAAAAATATACAATGATAATGAAGTTGACTCCCTCATTCCTGAGTTTCATAATAAGTAGTTGTGTTAGTCAGTACCAATGCTCGATTAAATAAAAATTAGTGAATTAAAATCTAAAGGGGATCAAATTGCACCCTCAAAAAAAATACTTGCTCTCAATCTAAGTGAATCTGTTTCTTAAGACTATAGATTGTGGTTTCTGAGGGCAATGAAAAACTGATAAGTTTGCTATAATCTAATTCATTTCAAAATTTAAGAGCTCCTTAGATTTACAAAAAAAATTAAGTGAATCCATTAACTTCATTGCCTTAAAAATAATAAAGGGATATGCGCTACTGCCTATTCAAGATCCTTTCTATTAGTGATAATAATTTATAATAAAGCTCTTGAACTTTTTAGACAAAGAGTTTTTAGACGAAAAATTCATCATTGATGAAATCTTAAAAAAATTATATTTAAACAGATAATGTGTATCTGACTCAATAATAGGGTTCTTAAAAATGATATCAGAACATAATATATGAACTTGAGAGTTATAACCTCAAATATCTTGAGGAGGCTACTGGATTAGTAGTACTTAGCCACATAGTTTTATCAAATTACCTAATGTGGTAGTAAAGGAATTACTCGCAAGTTGAATATCAATTACCCTGATTTGAATAGCAATATTCGAAGTTATAGATGAAGTTATCATAAAATATTGTTAAACAGTCAAATCATAAAAATAGTCAATTTCAATCAAGTCCTCCATATACTTATTCAAAAATTTAAAAATTAAATACTTCGGAAAAACTAATTTTAAAATTAAAAATAATGAAATGAAAGGACGAATAGTCTTAAATTAGTAGACCTGATTCCAATTCTGCCTTGCAAAATTTCAAAATTCATACTAATGAAGTTGGTGTAAATGAAGCTTCTCATAGTATTGATTATTGATAAAATATAAAATCATGTAAGTTTTTGTTTTAATGTCCAAGGTCATGTGATGACAATTGCAATGTTTATCAAACCTATGATTAAGATAAAAGGTGTAATGAAATAAATCTATGCCCCAATGTTCAAGTACTAAACATACTGCAGATCACTGTCCTGGACTTGAGGACTTTCTTTCAGTTGCCAAATTTGCAATAAAAGAAGTCATATTTCTGCTCTTTGTCAACCCCCAAAAAAGGGGAAAAAAAAAAAAAAGTTCCCCACCCCCTCGACAAATGTATTGTTTAGCTTAGCCAAAGCATCACAATTATATTTGTTGCCATCATTACTATTAAAGGATTGTAGGGTAAAGTTTCGGCCTTCGTTCGATCTAGTCGACTGTGGCTCACAGAGGTCCTACCTTTCTAAAAGAGTCTGGACAAACTCAATATATCTTAGAGAATCATCTAAAGCCTCAATAGCATATAAAAACTTATTTAGTTAAATCATACCGCACTTGAAAGAGACCTGTTCTGATGTATATAGTGGACAGTCTGTTCACCCTTAACTTCTTTTGGTTGATGAGATCTTATTAAGTATGAGATTAATTCGTAGATCGGCTCTAATTAATTTGATGAAATAAATCTTTCCAATTAGCTGATTCTGGCTATAAAGAGTCCTAATAATCATTTTTCGATTTAGATGCTTAATTGGCATTGATATTAATAGAGATTTTCCAACTAGAATTGATTAACTGTATGAGTGGTCTTGCTTTTTAAGTTAAGAGAATGGTTCTATTAGTTCCAATTGGAAGAATATTTATTAATTTTAATATACAATAATCATAAGAGTTTCAAATCCATCATCAATTGTTCAATCATAATCATATTCAAAATCCAAATCCAAATCAAAATCAATTGCAGGTTAACCTACTTTGTTAATGCATCTTAAACCCTGTAATCTTATTTTAATCCTTTAAGCCAATACTAAGTTAATTCTGAGGTAAGCAAGGATTAGAAAAAACTGTTCAAATTAGGTCCCTTAGGTAATAGAAGGGTAATGAATATATAATAATCTGAAGATGATTTGAAACAAATTGAAAAATAAAGTTGTATTAGAGTAAAGACGTGACAATAATCATATAGATCTTCCATGATTGAAAGATAAACTTCTTTGTTGCAATCAAACTAATAAATTTGCCTCTTGCAGTGCTTAATCGGTCATAAAATTTTGGAAAGTAAAGATTTTAGTTAAAGCCTATGAATGATGTCTTTTCCCAGCAACAATTAGCTGTGTATTAATGAATAGTTCAGTGTATCTTTCCCTCTGAGTATTAAAGATTATATTTTGGGTTTCCTCCCAGACATGTAATTCCAAACTTGATGAACAATACTCACAAAGGTCAGGCCTGTGTTTAACTGTTCTCTTTAAAAAATAAAATTTCTTTTAACATCTCTAAATGAAAGCAGACTACTGTAACCAGCTCTTGATGTCCCTCCTTGTTTAGGTATTTATTCGGTTAGATCAATCAGTTTGTCATGTTTACGACATTAAACAATCCTTCCTCAGATTAAGTTAAATCTAATCGAAGACGCAATCGACTTTTGCTTTTTTTGGAAAAGTAATGTCAATTAACGCTTCTTCGAACTCAAGCATTTTTTGTTTCACATCCTCACCTTTCATCCTCAATTATATCATTTAGCATCATGCTCAGTCTTATGAGGATGATGCATGTACTCAGATTCTATTAAATAATTTTTTTGTTTGAATATTTAATTATTAGTGGCAATGATTCTACAACATTTAAAAGAACTTTATAATGAATGCAACAAAAGAATGGAAGATGGGGGTTTCCACCTTAGAAGTTGGGATGGTTCATCTTAGAGTTGGGATTCAATAATGATCAATTAAGAACTGTTATAGAAGAAGAGGGTAGAATAGTTCAATCATCAGGAATCAGAAGATAAGGTTCCTGGATATCTTTTTAAAATTCCTCTACAATAAGTTAAACTTAGCAAACAATTTTCAGTAAATTGCTGATGCAAATACCAATAGATTGTGTTATCTGCTGTGTCCAAGGTTTTTGATTCTTTAAATATTTTTTACCCGTAACTTTAAGAGGTCGGTTATTATTAGAAATATTTGGCAATTAGTCTCGATTGGGATGAAAAGTCCCGTGCTGATGTTTTGTTTTTGGTCTTATACTTGTTCAGTTTAAATAATTACAGAATTATTGAAATTGAAAGTGTGCTTCTCTCTTCACCTCTAAACTCTTATTCGTTATTTTGTGATGCTTCTCATCTTGTATGGTTTTGTCATTTTATAGTAATAGGTCAAGGTTCTAATTATATTCTCAAAGGCAAGGTGGCACTCTCAATCTAGCTTTGCTCTCTTAGAGTTGGTATATGTGTTCTTATTTTCAAATTATCAAATCATCTATCAGAATTTTTCTAATGTTCAGTTCAAAAACTATCAGGTGTTGTAAGGATGCTCAATTGTCCCTTATCATGGCTCTATCCGAAGAGCAAAAAATAAGAAATGTTTTTGTAAATAATAAGGCTCAAAGATTTAATCCAAATTCAAAAAATCAATGTGAGCTAGGTAGCAATTCCATTTCTTATGCTTCAAATCAATAGTGCTGAGGAACCCAGCAGATCTGATACCAAAGGTGTTACAACCTCTACTTTTTCTTTCAAAATTCCATTATGGCCTAAAGGGTCCTTCTTGGATTTCTTTTAGATCAATCTCAATGGCCTTTAGTACACTTAAATTTTTGTCTGAGGCCAATAAGGAAAAAACTTTACAATGTAACACATCTTTGGTTGTTTCTCAGTCTTTGTTAACATTTAAAGATTCCTCAAGTGTGCATAGGCTTTATAAAGTAACTCAAAAATATTCAAATTCTTAGAGGAGTAAAAGGGCTGGATGAAGATTGTGATCAGAAAGCCCACCTTATTGGTTGAAGATAGATGCAGCAGAATTGTTTTCTAGGAGAATATATTTTCCAAAATCTAAAAGGTGAAATTCACCGCTGGTCAATAACTTAACGTTATTCATAGATGATAAAAGGCCTTAAATCCGATCCAAAGGTAGAATTGCCAGACACTTTTATATAATGATGATGTGATAATTCCAATTCTTCTTGGCAAGGATAATCATCTCATGATTGATCTAAAGAGACTTTCATTCAAGAATGTCACACTTGGGTGTATCAACCTACATCATTTTTCAGCGCTCATGGCTTCTGGATACCAAGGCTCAGAAGTGTAAAGAAATGTTTTATTGTCCAGACTGTATAGTAAGATGACAAAAATTTTAACAGTATACCCCTTTAAATATCCAAAATGACTAATCGTCGCTTCAACTAGAGTTAATTTTGTGCTCTTTTGAGCATACTGGCGTGGACTTTACAGGGCAACTCGTTGTAAAGATTAATGATAAGGACCTTCAAAAAATGTATCTGTTAATTTTCAACTGCCTTAATATCAGAGCTATTCATGTGGATGTCCTTCCAGATATGTCACTGAATCCTTTTTACTTTCCTTCCAACGTTTCACAAATAATGGCATACCATCCAAATTGTACTCAGATAATGCCAGAATTTCAAACAAGGTGGAAATATACTGTTAAAATCTTTGTCTTCAAATAGTTCTCCGAACATATGCTATCAATAACATCAAACATTACAAGATTCCATCTATTCCAGTTGGGTGGATCAGTTTGGGAGAGAATGATGCGGAACAGTTAAGGGAATGTCTCTAATAAAACCTATAGGTAAAGCAACGTTAACTACTTTCAACTGTTAACAGTATTGTCAATATCAACAATGTTTATCCATTCAAGCCTTTAACCTATAGGTCATCAAATAATGATTTGGAATTATTGCTCCAAATTCCTTTTTGAAGCCTTATGGAAATTCAAACCTCATATTCAATGAAGTTTCCACCCCATATGGAAAAAACTTCCTCCCTCACAACAAAACTTAGCCATAACTCTAATTGCTCAAGGAAGAGTTTTGGAGATTTCAGGGAATTATGGTATGAGCCTTACCTATTAAATTTGCGCCAGACTAGTAGAAATCTTATCAGTCAGAGTGGAACAACAGAATTAAGGTTGGAGATATGTTCTGATACAAACCCACCTAATAACCTAGAACCCTTCTGGGTTTTGGTAGAGTTCTGGAGTCAATTTGTCTGGTGATGACGATAAGATTTAGGGTGTGTTATTAAAAAAGGGAGATGGACAAACTGTCATTTATCCATTTGTCATCTTAAACCCCTTGGAGTATCTATTACGACTCTGTTCTCCAGTGGAGAAACGATGCTGAGCAAGCAGTGATTCTCCAATTCAGATGTCAAACAATGAAAATACGATCAAGTTGACATCAAATTCAAATCAGTTATCATAGTATATGCTACTGCTTATTGTAAGATGTTACAAACCTCAACTCAGTAATAAATTCAACCATCAACTTTGGACTCTCAACAGAATCAAATTTCTCAGCTCAATCAGTCAAAGAAAGACCTCTTAAACAGGCTGCTGTCAAGAGAATTCCTTCGCAGAAATTTATCTGATTTGTAAAAACTTTAATTCTTTTAATTGCAATGGTTTTCATTGCAACTCTTCAGTTGGAGGATATAAAAACTATTATATACTTCCTCATATATATCTTCTATTTTGCTTATCTTAGTATTTTATTTTAGGATATAAAAACTATTAGCTAAAATATAGAAACTATTAGCTATATAGCTACAGTATTAGTTTTAGCGGAATTTATATTTTGTCTACATGTGGTATCCATTTTTCACTAAATTTCACTAAAAAATCAAATTGTCTTGCGACAATTGTGGAATCACTTCTAATTCTCAAGCGGTACTCATTTAGTCAAGTTTGTGAATCCAATTATATAAAATCAAATGTAAAAGGGTATAGAGTAAATTTCTTCATTTTTTTAAAATATTTTCACTATCAAATCTATCTCTTATCTCTTACTTTCTCCTCATCAAATTTAGACCCAAACTAAGATTTTAAGAATAGATTACTAAAACAAAAGGCAGAGTTTTACTATGGAATAATCTAGATTTATAAAGTGCAAAAAAATCTTTGAAAACAACAAATTCAGGTAAGGCTAATTTAGATCACAATTGTACTTATATATATCACTTT
>JABUQX010005016.1:45000-46111 GCA_015478945.1 Trachelipus rathkii
TTTTTTTAGGTGAAAAATTTATTTCGCCAGATAGAGTGCCGGACAATTTCTTCAAATATATCAGAAACTTAGTTGATCCGGATTCCTGGAGCCGAAAGTGGAAGTCGGTAGTTGGAGTCAGAGCCGGAGCTGGAGCAAAAAATTTTTTTTCAAAAGAATATTTAAATGGTGAAAAACTTATTGCGAGAACACGTACTGAACAAATGTTAAATAGTGCAGAAACCTTAGTCGGGTCCGGATTCCGGAATCCAATCGAACCTTATCCTTGGTATAAATTTTTTGAAGAGATAATTTTCTTAGATGAATATTTATTCCAGAAGTCTTGCTGAACAATTTTCAAATAGTGCAGAATCCTTAATCGGATCCAGATTCGGAGTCAGAGCCTGAATTGTCGAAGCCGAAGCCGGAGTATGAAATTTTTTCGAAAATATTTTTTTTTTTGGTGAAAAAATTATTGATAGAAGAAGTGCTAAGCAATTTTCAAATAGTGCAGAATCCTTAGTTTGATTCGGATCCGGTGACGGAGCCGTGTGGAGTCGGACCGGAAGCGGAGCCGGAGCCGGATGCCGGGAGCCGAGCCGGATCCTGGTATTAATTTCTTTCAAAAAATACTTTTTAAGGAATAAATGTCATACGCCAGAAAGACGGTGTTGACATTTTTCAAACGAGCTAGTAATATTAAAATTTCGAATCCGGAGACGGAACCGGAGCCGGAGCCGGAGCCCGAACCCGAGCCGCAAGCCCAAGCTATGAATTTTGTCTAAGAAATATTTTTTTTAGGTTAAAAATTCTACTGAAAGCAGTGCCCTAGGTAATATCAAAATAGTGCCAGGAACCTTTGATGGATCCGGATTCCGGAGAGGATCCGGAGTCGGGATCCGGAGCCGGATCTTGATTATAAATATTTTTCAAGAAATATTTTTTAGTTGTGAAAACCTGTTGCAGAAGACTTGCTGACTAATTTTCAAATAGTTTAAAAAACCTTACTTGGACCAGGACGCGGAGTCAGAACCGAGTTTGAGTTAGAGCCGGAATTCCTGTTATAAATTTTTCCATAGAAATATTTTTTTTAGATGAAAATTTATTGCCGGAAGACCTGCTGAACAATGTT
>JABUQX010005017.1:0-5000 GCA_015478945.1 Trachelipus rathkii
ATGAACCTTATCAAGAGTAAGTTGAGAAGTCGTCTTATTGATGAGAACCTGGAATCATGCCTAAAATTAAAAACAACAACATACAAGCCTGACTTACCCAAACTTTCCAAGGATATGCAAGGCCATTGTTCACATTAGTGTTTGTCAGTCATTGTCATGATTTAAATTTATGGATACCTTACAATTTAATTTTATCAATAAATAAATCGTTATTAAGTATAATATAAAGTTTTATTCAACGCTCTTTTAAGAGCCAAATTTTTTAAACTTAAACTATATAAGTAGGTATATTGTTAAACTTAATTTAAGATGGTTTGGACATACAGAGAGGATGAACGAAAGGAGTTAGACGAAATAAGTATATTAGACGAGTGTGGATGAGAGAGTTGTAAGGTGTTGACCTCAGCGAACGTACTTCAATCAGATTAAGGACTTTTTCAGCAAAGGCCAGCTTAGGAGTACCTTAATTAAGTTAATAACAATGTACCTACCTATATAGTTTAAGGTGAAAAAAATTGGCTCTGTTGTCTAATGAGTTTGGCGACCAATGTCCTAGACTATAGAAATATCTAAGGATTGAAGGTGATCTCCTCAATTAGGTATATATATATATATAATATATTATTATATATATATATATATATATATAGTATATAATTTTTCTATATATAAGATATATATATATATTATATATATATATATATATATATTATAATATATATATATATATATATATATACTATCCTGTAGTAATAAAATTAATAATTATTAAATTTTACATTGCCGGTGAAGCGTCTTTTTTTTTGCAGCTTTGGCTCCGGGCTTCCGGGGCTCCCTTGCTCCCGGCTAATTGCTCCGTGCTCAGCGCCCTGTCTAGTACCCTGTTTTACTCCTCATTTCTGTGAGATCTGAGGAAAACAGAAGCCTGAATCCAACTATTCTTTTATAATATTTATATATATATATATATATATATAATATATATATATATATAATATATAATATATATATAATGATATATATATATATATAACTATATTATATTAATATATATTTATTATATATATAATATATTTATTGTGTGTGAATGTGTGTGTAGGTGTGTTTGCGTTTATAATGTGTCAGGGTTTCATCATTTAGAACTTTTTTTTTTTATTTTCCCTATTATTCCAGAGTGAATTAGAATGGGAATTAAAATTAAAACATTTTGTAATGTAAGAAAAATTATAATATCTCAATTCCTGTTTTTAACTACAATTATTATTATGTTGGCAAGACTCAAAGATGATGAAAATGAGAGTTATGATTTAAAAGGTAAATATTGGTTTTAAATTTTAGAAACAAATCAATATACATGTAACTTACGTTATGTGGTTTTATTTGTAGCTGCAGTAAAACTAATGTATTGCAAATACATAAAATCTACTAAATCAATGTTTTACGATATCAACATAAGTAGCCTGTAGCTAAAATATATAAGCGCAACAATATAAATTAAGATTTTATATTTTTTTAAGACCAGATTCCCGAGAAAAAGGAAACAAATTCTGAAGCATATATATATATATATATATATATATATATATATAATATGTATTATAATATATATATATATACTATATATATTATATATATAATATATATATATATATATATATTATATATTATATATATATATATATATATATATATATATATTATATATAATAATTATATATACTATATATATATATATATAATATATATATATATTAATTATATATATATATATATATATATAATATATATTATATAATATATATAACATATATATACTATATATATATATATATATAATTATATATATTATATATATAAAATTATATATATATATATAATATATATATATATATTATATTACTGTATATATAAATATATATATTATATATATATATATATATATATATATATATATTATATATATATATATATAATATATATATATATATTAATAATAATATAATATATAATATATATTTTTTTTCCTTTATTCCTTCTATTTTCCCAAGAAAGGGAGTAAGGTTGCTGTGACGAGCATCGAAAGAAAAAGCAGTAGAAGAACATGACATAAGTCGAAAAGAAAGCCAGTACCATTTAATTAGTGAGGAATTCATCCGCAGTCAGCGAAAATGAACCAAGCTTCATGGGATCAGCGATGGACCCTCATTATGGTAGATCGTCCAATGTAAGGTTTCATCCCTTGGCCCAGGTGGGCCGCAACCATACCCCCTCACAATGCCCCGCCCATTCACTCCTGTTACTGACCTTTCTTCTCTCCTCTTGCCAAACTCAACATTTCTCTCTTCAACATTCGTTCACCGACTCGATCCACTTTCTCTTCGGTCTCCCAGCCGGTCGGTTCCCAACACACTCGCCACTATACATCCGCTTAAACAACCGACTATCATTCTTCCTTTCCATATGACCAAACCACCATCTCAACATACTTTCATTTATTCTTTCATTTACCCCTTTCTTCACACCACACAACTCTCTAATAAGTTCATTCCTCATTTTATCAATTCTTCTCACACCTAGCACGCCCCTAAGGACTGTCCATCTGAACAATTGAACTTTTGATCTAATTACTTCTTTTCAGGACCATAGTCTCACTACTATTACAATAACACAGGTAACAACATACCCTCATGTAAACCTAAGCACACTCCAGAGTTAGTCCTTTTTGCATTCACCAACGTTAATTCACCACCACCTCCTGCCATCACAACTTTCCTACTACACTCTGCATCGTCCGTTCCCTTCTCATCCAACATATACCCTAAATATTTAAACTCAGACACTTTTTCAGCTGCTCACCATCTACATAACTTCACACTGAGGGAGTGTCCTCACTCACAAACATAACCTTACTCTTACCCACGTGTTACTTTCAAACCCCTCCTTTTACACACCCTGCCAAATCTCTCTACCAATCCTCTCAAACTCTTTCAGATTCGCCACACAGAACCAAATCATCCGCATATAATAGGTAGGGCACCCTCCACTCATCTCCATTCTCCACCATTCTAACACCATTTCCTGCCATCCCCACCTCGAATTTTCATAACCCCATCCATTTATACAAATTGAATAACCAAGGAGACATAACACATCCCTGCCTCACTCCGCTATTAATACTAAACCAATCACTTTCGACACCATTTATTCTTACACACGCTTCACTATCGTCATACATACTTTTGATTCCATTCAGAAGCTTACCACCAACACCATATCACTAACACCTACCATAGAGCTTCCCTATTAATCCTATTATACGCCTGTTGCAAATCCATAAAACCTAAATACAATTTATTCTTTCTTCTCCCTCATTTTCTCAATCATTTGTTTCAATGTAAAGATTTGATCCCACACATCCTCTACCACTCCTAAAACGCACCTTGTTCTTCACCAATCAGTCCTTCAGTCACTCGACGCACTCTTTCGACCAAAATACCAGCATATATCTTTACAACACTCAATAAGCTAATTCCCCTATAATTCCTACAGTTCCCCTTTTCTCCCTTACCCTTATATAAGGGTACTATTACTGCTCTCCTCCAATCCCTTGGAACTATACCCTCCATAAACGCTTTGTTACACAACTTCCAAATCCAATCAATCACCATCTCGCCTCCGTTCTTGATCATTTCACCAGTAATTTCATCTATACCTGCAGATTTACCATTCTTCAACCTTTTTCACTCTACCCATTACCTCTTCCTTACTAATGACCTCATCCCCAAAATACCTATTCCTTCTTGCACCATTAAAACCCACCACACAATTCACTATCACCTCTTCATTACTGTTTATATTGTGCAGATTTTCGAAAAAGTATTCTTTCCACACTCCTCTCCCACACCCACTTCATAATACAAAAGCACCATCAGTATTCCTTATTCTAAGCAGATTCCCCTTATTCTCATTCTTAACCTTTCGCGCTTCCTTCCAGAAGAGCTTCCTATTCCCTTGTATGTCCCCATTCATCCTCCTTCCAAACTGTTCTTTACCTCTTTTTTTCTCCTACGTATGACACCTTTTAGTCTTCTTTTTTCCTCCTTTATATTATTCCAAGCATCTTTCTTTAAAACTTCACCATTGGCTTTTTAGATACTTTCAACCACGCTTCTTTTTTACTTCTAACCGCTTTCATCACCTCTTCATTCCACCATTCGTTGTTAAAATTCTTATACTTCCTACTTTGGCACATCCACACACTTCCTTTGCCCTACTAACAATTGGTTCCTTCATTTGCCCCCAGATTGTTCAGAATTCAACTCAATTTACTAGCGAGCGCTATTACATACTTATCCTTATTGTCTTGCTCATTTAACTTCTCACTCTTAATTTTACCTACTTCCTTTCGTATCACCTTCCTCTCCATCCAAGCCCCCACTAACTTAATTTTACATAGAACAACATAATGATCCGATAATCTACTTTAAACCCCTAACTAGATTTAACATCCAACACATACTTCAACATCTCCTTCTTCACCAACACTAAAATCAATCATACTTTCACTTCGATACCATCTCTACCTACACCAAACTCTGTATACTTATGAATTACTCTTGTGCGTTTAAAAAGTATTACTTTACATACGATAACCTCTCTCTCTTCACAGAAATCAGTCACCTTCCTACCATTCTCATTTTCTCCCGTCACCCAAAACACCTGCTATACCATCCCCTTTTTGATTACCTATCCAACCATTTAAGTCCCCCAAAACTATCAATCCTGAAGCTCCTACTCACCCCACCCAGAACATCATTCAGATTATCCCAAAAAATCGTACTCTCTTCAACGTTTCCCCTCAGATGGACCATACGTCACAACCACACATACCTTGACCTTTTCAAACTTAAATTTAACCATTAGAATTCTAGGACTCACACAATCAAAGTCTACCATAGCTTTGTACCACAGGTCACTCATCAAAATTGCAACTCCTTCTC
>JABUQX010005017.1:15000-17500 GCA_015478945.1 Trachelipus rathkii
AATCAAAAACAACTACAAACTTGATTGGTAAACACTATCACAAGGTTTTAGATTATCAAGAAATAGCGGCATCGAAATTGGAAAATACTTTAGCAATTTTAAAAGAAGGAATCCCTCATTTCTGACCAAAAATCTGGATGTCTCTCATTTTCTAACAAAACATAAACAATCAATAATCAAACTTGTTTTTGATTATAACAAAATAAGGAAAATATGTTTGCTGTAAGAATTTTGACAAAGATTTATTTGCCAATGTACAAAAGAAATCAAAAGGATTTCCTTCGCAGTTCTTATGATACCTAACTTAATTTAAAATAATTACACTGGCCTGCAAAATTTAACTTTTGTAAAATTGCCATCATTTTTAGGTGTTCATTATATTGGATTTGCCACCCTGCTTTCAAATATGACCTAGTTTTTCCCACCACGTAAACTTATTTTACAAAAGGTGTATAAAATTTTAAAAACAAACACAAAATTACAAACATTATATAAGCAAAATTTATTTCTAACGCTTAAATAGAAATACCGAGTACAAGATATGCAGCTAAAATAAGGCAAAAGAATACAAATATCATTCAAAATCTGCCTAAGTCTTCATAATATCGTTTCCTGTTTTCGTCGATAGACCTTTTGGTACTTTACCGCTTGTGCGCATTACGCGGATTGTCCCTCTTTAGCATCCAGAAGTAATCGGCTATCATGCTGACAATCCATCTTCCCTTATATCGTCTTTCCATTTCCTTTATATCTTGGTTAAATCGTTTACCCTGTTCGTCACTCGCAGCTAATAGATTGTCTGGGAAGTAATCCAGATGTGAGTGTAAAAAATGAACTTTAATGCTCATGTTGCAACCCAAGTCTTTAAACGTTCTTAACATATTTTCAACAATATTTTTGTAATTTGGATCTTTCTTGTTTCCAAGGAAGTTTTTCACAACGTCTTTGAATGCTCTCCAAGATTGTTTTTCTGTTTCTCCCATCTTTGTTTCAAATACGTCACCTTTCATTAGTTTTCTAATGTCTGGACCGACAAATACTCCTTCCCTTAGCTTACCTTCTGACAAATTAATAAACTTGGTGCAAAGATATTTAAAACACTCTCCATCTTTTGGTAGTGCCTTCACATACTGTTTCATCAATCCTAATTTTATGTGAAGTGGGGGAAGTAAAACGTTTTTTGAATATACTAAACTCTCTCTTTGTACATTTTTTATCCCAGGCTGTAGGGATTTTCTGAGTGGCCATTCTTTTTTAATATAATGCTGATTCCTATCACGGCTATCCCATTCACATAGGAAACACGGATGCTTTGTGTATCCACTTTGTTGTCCTAGTAACATGGAGAGTACCTTTAAATCGCCACAAATGGTCCAACCATGGTCTTTATATTTAAGTGTTGTTAGGATCATCTCCAAATTTTCATAACACTTTCAAATGAACAGAATGTCCCACAGGTAAGGAAGCATACCTACTTCCGTTATAGAGAAGTACAGCTTTGAGACTTCTTTTCGATGAGTCGATAAAGAGTCGCCAGTCGTTTGTATTGTAGTCAATATTGAAACATTTCATGAGTCCAGGAACATCAGAGCAGTACACTAGATCGTCTCTTTGTGAGAAAAACTGTTCAAATTCTTCCTCTCTATCTCTAAACCATGAAAACGACGTCCCTTTGGCTAACAGATGTTTTTCCCTCAACTGTGAGCCTAAAAGTTCTGCTGAATCTTTAGAGAGACCCAAATCTCTCATTAAATCATTCAATTCGGACTGTGTGAAAAGCTGCGGTTCTTCACAACCGGGATTATAAACATCATCTTGGTCACTATTATTATCACAAGATTTTCTCTCTATTTCCTGATCATCACAAGCATCAACTAAGTTTGCGGGAGCAGAAGGAACAGGTATTCCTACCCCATGGAGCGCAGGACGTATTGCGGATCTTACCTGTGGATACATAATGTCCTTGTTGTTTTCTACGTCAAAGCTGAGCACATTACAGGAACAAAAATAACAATCATCCCCATGATTTTGAGACTAACTCCAAATCATGGGCACATGATTTTGAGACTAACTCCAAATCATGGGCACATGATTTTGAGACTAACTCCAAATTATGGGCACATGATTTTGAGACTAACTCCAAATCATGGGCACATGATTTTGAGACTAACTCCAAATCATGGGCACATGATTTTGAGACTAACTCCAAATTATGGGCACATGATTTTGAGACTAACTCCAAATCATGGGCACTCCAAAATGTAAAGATTGTTTCTTACCTTATGACCACTGACGCAGTTCTTCTACACACACGGAACATACAGTGTGAGGCTCCCATGTCTTTTCCTGGTCTCCCAATCTTACAAAGTAATTAGCATTACATACATTTGTAACAAAGTGTTATTTTTGTTTGTCATTTGTTTACTGTATAACTGCCGCAGATTTTACAGAACGAGTTAGTATTGTTGTTAAAGTCACGTGAAGCTATCATACATTAAAA
>JABUQX010005017.1:22500-37500 GCA_015478945.1 Trachelipus rathkii
GCTAACACTGCTCCATATGAAACCAAAGAGATAAGAGATTACTATAGAATTAAGATTAAGAGTACTCGAAATATCAAATATAAGGAAACGAAGGGAATAATAAAGATACGGAATCTAGAGAAAAATGAAAAGAAATGGATAAGAGAAATAAGAGAGTAAGAGAGAAGAGATATAGTATAGAGAATAGCGAAGTATAAAGGAATAAGAGAGAGCGGCCAACCCAGGAGACACCGCAAACCCCACGAAACAGAGACGTTCAGAGCATAGAAAATTATATCTCCCACTATTTTTATCCTAGTCGCTTAGATGATTATGAGAAGATAAGAGGTTGAGTATTATTATGAATAGAAAGAGATATAACTGTAAGATGATTTAGACTAAGAAGATATCATAGAGATTAGAGAGGTACCGATTCTAGAATTGATATCTTAGTAGTTTTTAGAACTCGCTTAGAAGATAATAATAATTATACGAAGAATAAACAATGACCGAACAGCCGAACAGTTATGATAGACGCTCTGCAACGCGTGCAGAGCCGAGCACAAGCGAGCACGCCTCGGGCGCGCGGCAAAGCCGTCGACCGAAGCATGAAGAGATCCCGAGCAGCGACACGTCGAAACCTTGGCGACGAACAGTTGCCTTTCGGCAATGTTAAGATATGTTAGCTCAGCACTTTTATAATAAGAATATAACTTCCTACCTTGTAGTATATTATCTAAGTTACTCATAGAGAAAACATGAAACACATTTTATACAGTCCTAAAAATGCTCTAGATACAAATTTTTCTGCAAATAGGAAAAAAAATCTGACCAACGGACAGCTCGAAATGCAGGGGTTAGGAAGATCGATAAATAAAAAAAAAAATAAATATTGAGTAAAAAATTCTTATCATGATTTTCAATCACATGATGGTAAAATTTTCACTTCCTGAGAGAACCGGCGTTATTGTAAAAGTTTTATTGGATCAAACTGACTATAATTTTTTTTTCTGCCCTAATAAAATAGTACAAACACAAAAAAAAAATGAAGAAAAATATATTCAGGTATGAAAATATACGTTAAAATTTTAAAAGAGTAAATATATAATAAGAAAAAAACAATCAAAAATATTTTTTCCTCTCTAGATTACCATAAAGTGCACTTCTTACATAATATATTAATACTAGAATATATAGACAGAAAAGGCACTAAGGGGACGGTTCGCCATTACCCATATAAAATTCAATAAAATAATAAAAAATAATATTATAATAATAAAATAAAATATATAATATATAATAAAAATCCTAATAATTAATAATAATTACAAAACTCAAAACTAAACTTAAAACTAAAAAATAATGATAAACAGCTTCCAACATCTTAACTGCAGTCTATAAAATACAAATAAAAATAATATAATCAAATAATAATAAAATAATAATAAATAATAATAATAATAATAATAATAACAATTACTAATAAATATAAACTAATATAAAAATATAAACAACTAATAATAATAAATAACAATTACTAAAAATAATTAATAATAATAAAATATAATAAAATAATAAATAATCAATAATAAAGAATAATAATAATAAAAAAATAAATAAAATAATAAACTAATAATAATAAAAACCAACCAACTAGTATGAAACTAATAATATAAAAAATAATAAAATAAATAAAAACACTATATATATAATAACATAATAATAATAGCAATAAAATAATAATAATAATAATAATAATAATAAAATAAATAAAAATAATTTAATAATAAAATAATAATAATAAAATATTTATTATAACCACTACAACTGACATTAATAAGTAATAATAATAAAATATATAATAATAATAATAATAATAATAAAAATAAAATAATAAAATAAATAAAATAATTATATATAATAAATAATAATATTGGTTATCATAACATCTAAAAAACGTCAGAGCATTGACTCTTTATATGCTAAGAGAAAACTTATATAAGAACAATAAAATATAATAATCACTATTATTATTATCCACCATCCGTCGTAGAATAAGACTTAACGAACTGTAGAATGCCCTCGTATAAGATTTAATAACAAAAGCTGCTGAAATTCTACGCAAAACACCCAAATCTGAGAAACCCTATTAGGAAATATCCCACAAATTCTATAGCCACCCTATGTGAATGCCCCCGAATTCTTGGGTGAAATTTTGCTTTATTAAGAAAATTGCCTAAGTCGCTTTAACAATGTTGTTCTTCAAAGTTTTTACCCACCTCCCATTCGGCAAAAGATCATTTGCAGTTCCTTTGTGAATTTAAAGATGTGACTACGAACCATTAAGTTTAAATTATCATAAGTTTAACATAAACAAATTTTTGAATAGTGGGGTTGTGTGTTCACGTAGTTTCGGGCCCTGATTTTAACACAATTATTAAATTTTTTTTTTGCATAACTATTAGAGGTGTAGCAGGTAATCACTTGCACAACCCCATACTTAAAGACAGTAGAGAGTAGGTTAGGATAAACAAGACTATAGTAAAGTTTTTTAAATATATTGTAGGTAACAAAAAATTCCTTATCTTAAGATAATGCATATGTTAGCATGGATAAGTTGCATTAATGAAAACTATATTATGTGTTCTTGAAAGAAAGCTTAGTCATCAGGGAAACAACCTTAAGTAACTTGGCAGATCATAGACGATTTGATATAATTTATATATATATATAATTAATGTGCTTATTTTTTTTTTACTTAGGTAATTTGTTTGTATATAGTTTAAGAATGTCTGTTTATTAGAATTATTAATTCATATTTACTTTTTCTTAAGTGTGTTAAATTACGTACTGATTATTAAAAATTGCCAAGTTCATCAAGCATTATGAGAGGTATTAATAATCATTTGTTTGCTCATATTGTGAAGAAGTTCATGTTTATATATATATTAAAGAAATAGACGGAAGACTATGAAGAAACTACTCTTAATTTCATCCATAACTACAGTTTTTAAACGAACATACTCCAAAACGAAACGTTATTATTGTTTATCAGAGTTTAGTATATCTCTATATCTTTCATTTTTGAGAGCTAATATCCCATTCGTAGAATACCAACTCTCTCTAACTTGTTTTAAGAGTTTTATGGAGTTGCGAACACATCGACTTATGACTTAGAGAAATCTATATATCAAAGTATCTAACCCATGTTTTTAGTATTTATTTAGTGCTCTTGTCATTGGCTTTTTCAGTAAGAATATTCATAGCACCTCTGTGTTGCGTTGGCTGAAACCCAACTGAATTTGTCTCTAGAATAGTCCCATTTCATGCATATGTATGTGTAGTAAATTGCTGCATTGATAATTTTCAAAAAGATTTACTAGATGTATGTAGATTGAAACAGACGAGATTTTTTTCGAGGGAGTTCAGAGCTTCTTTCGTAAACATAGGTAACTCTTTTCGATTTATTAATTCAGTTGAGAGGATAATGATTTAATTCAATTAGGAGTTGATTATTAAAGAAAGTTAATATAGCGTGAATGTATTTTTTTTACACTTGTTGTTTATATCTCTGTTCGTATAACTCGGAAAGTCAGAGCTATCATTCATAAGACCATTGGTATATACATCGCAAGCGTCAGATTTATTATGGTCGAATGCAAAGCTTCTGCCCTTCTTGTTGGTTCTTTATATTAAATCCAAAAAGACCGTCTCTGCCTTTTCTGGAAGCGGCGCGAAGGCTGCCCCTGACGTATGTTTTGAAATGTTAAGATATCAATTGTTTCATTGAACATGCGTTTGCTGTTGGGAACTAGGCATCACCTGAGGTTAATGCTTGCCCAATGGTGGTTTTAGTGGTATTGTTTGACAGGTGAAAATGCAGTAATAAGCGCCAGGATCGAACGTTGGATGGATTGAGTCTTGGTTTGTAACTGATTGCAGCAAAGAAACTGAGCTTTTGGATTGTCCTTTTATGAGGGTGTGTGAATTGTGGAGGAGAGGCTTGTGGGAACATGCATCATGATTTATAGTACTCATTGTTTATACACTGTAGGGTATGGGGCTGGGTATCAAAAAGGTGATGTTTTAGTAAGTGCTGTTGGTTCAATTACCATCTGTTAGTGTCTAGGTCTCCTTGTTGCGAGTTGTATTGGTTTTTGAAATAAGAGAAAGCTTTTCATACATGTATCAGTATAGAAAAAGGATCGCAAAAAGTTTTATTTGTTTTATTTCTATTCTATATGAATATATTATCGTTGTGGATCAAAAAGAGCAAGATTCTTTGTCATATATTTTAGTTTGATTTCACTAAAAATGTGGGTACAGTTAGCTATTATAGCCCATTTTATTCTACTTTCTTTTCATACGTAATTAGAATATTTTGCATTAGGGGAACAGTCGAAAATTCAAATGTAAGGGATGCAATGAGTGGTCCGACAGTTCTAGTGATGTATAGGTGATCCGCATGTGATAGGTGTATAAAATTTATTCCCGAATTTTTTCAATGGGAACCACAATAAATATCAGCTTATGCAGATTTTCATAGCCAAGTTTGAAACACGATTGCGAGCATGTAACACGTGCCCGCGGCGTTCAAAGTTCAAAAAATCTCAATTTTTGGCTAGCTAGTGACGTCTTTGGCCGTATCTTCTGAAACTTCTCATATTTTCTCATAAGTTCATGTCTCATAATCTAGGCAATATTTTCTAAGCAAATTAATTATATACATATTGTTGCTACCTCTATAGAGTCGAACGATCAAATATAACAGCCGTTGTGTCATTTCAAAAACGGTGACTAGAACTCTATTTAAAACATATTATTGAGAATTATTTAATACATTTTTCAAATTATAATAAATAATTATATTAGAATATATATATGCAGAAGTTGATTGACTTTCGTATGATTGCATTGATCAAAAGAATAAGAGTTTATGACAGCATTCTATGCATTCTTTTTAGTAGGATTAAAATTATAAAGGAATATATCTTTCTTAAAGGTTTGTCTCAAATTGATTTTGAAAACATCAGCATACCCTTTCTGCATATGCTGTTGGACTACCTGCTTAAAACATATTGTTTCTGCTCCCCATCTTTAGTGAAGAGGTTATTAAAGTCTTAATTAATTCACTTCCTCTCTCAATCTCTATATATCTCTATCTAGTGACTTCACAATCCCAATCCTTCCTTAAAATGTAATACTTTTCAGCCAGCTACTGGTGGTTCTCTGACATCTGCGTAAACTGGAAAACGCTCAAGAAATTCATGACCCCTTTTTAATTAAACAATGGATAAGTAATGGATGGGCATCTATCAATGTCTTCGAAATTTTGGGTTTACAAATCTTGAATTTTCTGTCTCGGTCTCGGTTCATTTAGCCTTTGATTTCGCTATTTCACAATTTCACTTCGCCAAATTGAGGTCATTCAATATAAAACTAGGCAAACAATTCTGCATTGAAACTACTCACAATGTGAGAATTTCACCAAGAACTCTCTCAGCAGATATCTGGTCAATCCCTGTTATGTCCAACAAACTTCTGCAAAGTAGGCAAAGTTCTGCTTGGAGCCAAGTTGTCTTTTGGCCATTGAACCAACTTTGTCTGAATACACCTAACTCAATGAAAAATACAACAGCTTCTAAGAATAATCTTACAAATTTCAATGCCACGGAATAAAAAATCTTACAACATAATAGATGGCCTTGGCCATTCACCTGGCATGACTGATGGCATCTGCACCTAGATTTAAATTCCACTTTCCTCCATTCATTCTCCTACAAAACACCCAATACCAACTTGATAAAGCGCCTAATCGTTCTTTGGGTTGTGATTCCTGAGTTTTAGTGTTACAATTCGCGAGTTGATTTCAATTACTTTCAGAAAGTAGATGTCTTTCTAACAATTCGTTGGAGATACCCGAGTCATATGTTTCTTTTAGCTCCCCATGCATTTTTGGAATATCTTCTTGAATATATTCGATTGACCCAGTGTGATCCGAACTTACATCGAAAACACCTCTTCAACTGACTTCAAGAAAATGGTGCGGCAAGCTAGGTAAAGCGAAGCTCCTACCCAAAGAGTCTTCCAAAATTGTACCCAAACCACCCTATATCCTTCCTTGTAGTTATGCAAGGTGCGAAACACTCATCTCCTGATTAGTATGGGAGTTGACACCCTATTCCTCGAGGACACTCAAGTAAACAGCCAGGCGCTTGTTCTCTACGCAATCTTTTTCTGCTCTATATAATCCATAGAATGTTCATATTATCACCAAAGAAATTACAACAGCTATTCGATCTTTCTGCTCTGTCTTTAGAACGTCTGGTAGAAGTTTTCCTTCCCAATGGACTACAACAGCTTCCTTCTTCTGCGTATATAAATTCGTTCCCTAAGATCTCCTCTCATTTATTTTATTCTGAATACTTCCGCCGTCACGAGATGCGTGTTTTTGACACTGAACCTTCAGGATTCTCCCAAGTGCTCTATGACTATGAGTATTCGTGTTGCATTTCTGTCAAATACCTTACACCGATCCAACAACAGAGAAAGTTTCATGGTTCATGGTTAAATGGCACGCTTCATCCTTTTGCTATGAAGGCCAGAAAGTTCCTTCTTTCTGAGATAGTACAAACGGTCATTGGCAACATCCTCGACTTATCGTCACTCGCATGTTGTTTCCCCTTTCATCATTTCCTCATCTCTTACATCATCAGTACCTCTATGAACAAAATAAGAAAAGAAAAGGACCAAATTAATTATGACAAATAGATGTTAACGTTTCATATCTGTTGTTGGTGCTTTGTGCAAACTTATAACAATAGAAAAACCCCAAGGGAACGTAAATCGTACTATGCAAAAGATCAATATTCAAGGCAATAAATTAAAAAATCTTACCTATGTTGCTCGATGAATAACCATTCCGCTTGAAATATTGCCTCGTCATCTATCAGCAAATTTCCTTTTTGTTAGATTCTTTCTTACAGCTTCGAACTAAACTTCAGATCACTCCATTACATAAGAGCCTGGCCTTACCTTTCCTTTTGTTCAAAAAGAAACTCCTTTCTTCTTCTATTTCTATCATGGCCATATGCTATCTTGATGCGATCATATCAAAAATCATCTACGTGATGCTAACCCTTTGATTTGTCTTTGCAGCTCTGTTTTGTTATATGGCCTTTTGTACATTTTCTCCGCTCTGCTGAAGTTCTCTAACTTTAGACATAGCATCTTCTTCCTAATGTTTTGTATGAATCCGAGCTTTCCCCAGAAAACAATGGACTTCTCTTTGTTATGTAGTCTCCTTTTATTCACCTTAGATTTAATTTCACCAGTACGTAAATTATAGAACAAAGGTGCCAAACTTGACGATAGAGGGCAATTCACAACCGTTTTTCTGGTTGAGGCCATAGTCCTACAATAAAATCTTATTTTTGTTTCTGTTTCTTTATTGCAGAGGTGGAAGCCATCTTTTACTATCTTATTTTAATCTGGAAAAAATTAATAAATACATTGCCAACGTAATTATTGGTTTCGAAATTATATGTAATAGATAACAAAAGAAAAGAAATAAAAAAGAAGTCTCAAATCATATTATTACATGAAAGTGATTATTTATATAATTTGAATGAGGCTGTTATAGCTGGTTCGACTAGATAAGTAGAAAAAGATAATAGAATATAAATTATTAAATAATATGCCTTAATTTAGACATAAATCATTAAAAATATATGCAGTGTTCCGGAAGATGACGGCCCCAAAACGTCTCAGTCACCCAAAAACGTATTTTTATGAACTTTGACGCGCACGGCACGCAACATGGGCTCCTATCATGCTTAATATTTAACTTATATAAATCTGGAGAAGCTAATCACTTGGTGGTTCTCGTGACAAAATCCACAGGGGTAGTGGTCCGAGAGGTTAGTGTGTAGTCTAAAGGATTTTGTTTTGCCACAGTATTACCCACATTATGGTCAATGATAGGATTATGAGTTCTATTGGCCTGTTAATTCTATGTAAATTAGTTTTATGGAACCGTTTGACTCATAGTGTCAATTTAGCAAACTTTTGCACAAAATGAAATTGCATTATTGCTAGACACGTCGATATTAATAATATATCAAGCTATTACAGTGATCCCACTATTCAGTGTAGGCTGCATAAATCATCAAGATTTTGTATACGAGTTATTATCCCTTGTGTGTCTTATTACTCCCTAATAAGTTATTTTTTAATCCGCTCCTACATGTTACGCAAAGCCTTCGATATCAGAGTAAAGACTGAATAAAGTTTCTTAATTGCTTCTAAGCTCTGTTTAATAATAATAAAAGGAATAATAATAATAATAATTAAATGAATAAAATAATAATAAAATAATAATAAAATAATTAATAAATAATAAACTATAAAAAAAGTTCGTTTTAAAATAAGCTACTTTAATAATAATAATTAATAATAATAATAAATAAATAAATAATATATAAATAAAATAATAATAATAATTTAATATATAATAAATAATAAAAATAAACGTGTAGATTATCAGATAGTAAAAATAAATGCAGCATGTACATAAGTGTGGAGCAATTTTCCGTTAAAAATGATAATGATAATAATAATAAAATAATGAAATGTGTGTAAAAGCTACCTACAAGAAACAACATTTAAAAAAATAAAAAGTATTATAATAAGAAATGCTATGTAAAACCATACACGTAAAATTAAGAGAATAGACTCCGTTGGTTGGAAGTAGAAACCACATATTATGACTTTCATTATATGTGAAAAACGTGTTTTTGCGGGCGTGCAGAGAACACCCCTATTATCATACAAAGTGAAATGAATTAAACCTTAAAAATGGGGACAATTCTGTCTACTATGTAGTGGGCGTTGAAAAGTGTATTGCGGAGAGTCCTGAGATGCAAACACGTGGGTTTAGAAACAAAAATCGGTTCTTAGTGAAAATAGGAGAAGAAAGAAAAAAATGGGGAAGGTTATATGTCCCAGAGGGACAAAGTTTAAATTTTTGGAAGCGTTTTGAAGATAAGAAAAAGAGAATTTTAATCTTCTCTCCAATTTGTTGTACCAGAGATAACTTTGTTTTGACAGATTCCTTTGGGAAATTTAATTTAACACCGAAAACATTTACAAAAAAAAAAAAAAAGTTCATTTTAGGAGAGTTCACTGTGCAAGGAAGATACAAATGGTATCTGATAAGAGATACACATATTATTATCTGTTTAGGAAATATCTTTTTCGAGTAGTATCTAGAGTATATATATAATATAATATATATATATAATATATATATATATATAGTATATGTATTTATATATAACTATATAATATATATAATTCTATGGGAGTGTGTGTGTGTGTGTAGATGTAGTGTGTGGTTGTGTGTGGTGTGTGTGTGTGGTGTTGTTTTGTGCTTTAAAATTAGCTTTAAGAATTTTATGTTCTTCTTTTTCTTTTAAACAATGAAACGACTTTATGTCACTTTTAAAGCAATGCTATGTATTGTATCACAATGATCTCTCTCAGATCGTTTTTTAGCCATTTTTTATAAATGCTATATAGTAGAATACTTGGCAATTAGATGGGATGAATGAACATATATCTGCTAGAGTGTTTTATTGATGAACCTGAATGAGCGGTTCCCATATTTATGCTAGTTCCCGATGGTCATCTGACCGCGTCTGGTTCCCCGTGGCGTGTTCCTATTTTGATCAAAGAAAAAAATTATTTGGCAATCGGGAAAGAAAACTTATCCCTAAATCGAATATTAAATTAATATTTGGGGATTTTGATATTTATTTTATATTAATTATAAGGAAAGGTTTTTTGCAATTAAGTATATGCAATTTAATTTATAAAACGTATATAATAAGCAGCGGAAGTTTGCGTCACAAACTATATACATCCATACATACACATTCAAAAAAAAAACATACACACATACATACATTCTCTCGCACCACACACACACCTACACCACCACACACACACACACACACACATATATATATATAATTATATATATAATATAGGTATTTATATATATAATATATATATATAATATAATATATATATATTATATATATAAATAGTATTAAATATATTATAGTATATATAATAATTATGACAGTTACTTAAACGCCACCACGTAACGGGAGGTCGATAAAAAAAAATCGCAGGTAGGCCTTCTATGTGATACATAAATACATGTTCTAGGGGTGAAATTGAGTTATTAAGAAGTAAGATTAGTTTACGTACGTGTTACGTTACGTTACTTAGTTAGCTAGGTTACGTTTAGGTAGTTAATGTTTTGGTTACGTAAACTATATTGCTTGTATTAATTTTATTAATAAATAAAATTAATTTTAAATAATTAATTTTAGTTAAAAGCAAATTTTTACATTGCAAATACTGATAGTTAACTACATCACTAGACACATATTCAAGAGTTCGAAATAGATTGACCGTCCCATCTCTCAGAAAGATAAACGAAACATGCACACCCCTTCATCCCAATATTATATTATATTTCAAATAAATGCGTTGAATATAAAAATAGTTCGCAAGAGAATCCACAAAATAAAAATTTAATTCTAAAACTGTCGGAGTCTCCCCTTAAAAATGTTATTTTTATTAAACTTTCGTTTGATATAACACTACATTTACTAATTTAAACTATTAACGTGTAACGTAAGTAACTTTTACATATAATAAAAATATTATATAACTATAACATAATATAATTATAGTAATATATAATAAATAGATTAATTAAATTATATATATACATATTCTACATATATAAATATAATATATATAATTATATATAAATGAAAAGAAGAAAAACACAAGGAGAGTGCCATAGTATATTAAAAAACGGTTTCGCGCTATAGGCTAAGCGCATCATCAGCCTATAAAATAAAGTAAGTCAATATAAATGAACATGTAATTTTAGATTTTTTAGCTACATATATTTTATAAATACTAAATTTTAAAGACAGTGTTATTTTTATAAGAGATATATAAGCAAATCGCTACTATAGCGAGCGAAACGTCCCTTATAATTACTTATGCTCTCTTCCTTCAGCTTTGTCTATCCTTTTATCTTAAATTGAGATTCCTTAGAAACAAATTCAATTATCGACAGATAAATAGATATTATAATATATTATATATACTCTTATAATTTAATATATATATAAGTAATATATTATATATAAAATATATATATATAATAATATACTATATAATACTTCTATAATATAGTATTAGTATATATATATATATATATATCAAGTCCAGCGTTTCTCAAACTGAGGGTGACGAGTCCCTCAAGTGGGGTGTGTTGCCTTATCAATGAAAGTATCAAGTAATAAAAATCACGTTGGCAAGTAGAATAAAATACATTTTCTGAGAAAAACGAATTTATATTAAAAACATATTAATTCTTAATTAAAAATATTTAATTAAAATACAATTATCGTAAAGTACATTCCGAAGTCCAATTATTTTTAATGTGATCAATGCTTTTTATTTTTCATATAATAGTTTATTAGCATGTTTATCCATAATAATAATATATATATATATAGATAATAAATAATAAAATAATAATAATAATAATAAATAATAATAAATAATAATAATAAATAATAATAAAACCAGAACTTAATTTTATTGTACTCAGATGTCATCCACGATTAGAAATATAATAATAATAATTAATAATTAATAATAATAAGTAATAATAATAATAATAATAATAATAATAATAATAATAATAATAATAATAAACCCAGATGATTAGTGTTTATTAAACACCTCTCAATCCAGGCAGATAAACAATTGAATTAATGCGCGGTGTGTTGTACTTACATTTTGGTGAGGTGAGATGAGTGATGCGGATATTTGGTATGGTGATTTGCGGTGCTGTACAGAATTTCAGCGTTTTTATGAGGTGCGACTGTAAAAAAAATGGTGCTGTGAGGGTACAAGCTAGTGCTCGACCTCCAAGTTCGCTCCGGTGCTGGAACAAATGCGGTGCTAGGATTAGCCTATCTAGTCCATTTAAAATGCGAGTGTTGTTCTATACGGTGCAGTTAAATTTTGAGTCTAATATTGTTGGACTTATGCTTTTACAGGATTTAATTAGAATTAGAATTAATTAGGATTAATTAATTAGGATTAATTAATTAGATTTTGTCGGATTTTTTTAGAATTATCTCTTGTAAATTCTGTTTACATACAAATTATCCATTTTTTTAATTTTATTTAAATTGCATCGTGTCGATTTTTTTGTCGATTTTTGTCGATTTTTGTCGATGTATAAAATTTTAATGCTTTATAGCTTTATAATAATAATATCAATCCCGGCCCCTAAAACATTATTATTATTATAAAATATTTAGATGGATTTTACAATTTCTTTGAAAAAGAAATTTAGAATCTAAGAAATATTTTTAAAATGTGAAATAAATATTCAACTTTTTGGGGATTTTGGGGTTAAAGCTTTTTACAATTATGAATTATCGATTATAATTTTTTTTTGTGTAGGGGGAGGGGATTAGCATTAAGTATTTACCCCCAGAACGATTTGGTCTCCCTTCATATTATCTGACATTGACCTTTATAGCTGAAAAGACTAAAGTCATTCGTTAGATTTCTCAGAAAATAATGTTCTTCTGTGAAATGCCGATTTTTCCATGATTGCAATCTTCTTAATTTAAAATATAGTCAAAATCAACAATCTCTACCACATAAGTAAGCCAATTAACAATTAAAACTAGCGCTGCCACCAAAGGAATGAATATACGTTGTTGATCTTTCTGCATGTATGGTAACTTTGTCCAGCCCATACAAAAAAAAAAAAGCGAAATGTAGTGATCGATGTTATGTAAGTGTTGGTTTCCAAAAAGTAAATTTATGTGTGCGAAATGTGACTTGTCTACTTGAAATAGAACTTTCAAGAACTTCTATTAAAGTAGTAAAAAAAAAAAAATCGCAGAAACATCAAAAGAATAAATATGCTAATTTGAAAGAAAACTAAAACTATGTAACCTAGGTGACGAGGAGCTTTTTCCACTTGAAATAGCATTCTCGGCAGAGGTCTATTTAAATGGTGATAAAAAAAATAAAAAAAAGAAATATGAACAAATAAATAAGAGTTTGTAATTCATGTAGACTTATTAATAATTGATACAGAACATATGTTTAAAAAATTTTTCAAATTTTTTTAAATAATAATGATAGATGTGAATACTTAATATAGACAAATCAAATAACATACCTAAGAATACCATAAGTAATGTCGTAGTCATAACGCTAAAAGTAAACAAGTAAACGGCTCTTTCCGTTCAAACTTTTACTTTTTCATTCAAAAAAAACGGAATATTAGAATACACGGAGTACTTTTTCAAGTAACGGAGTAAGGGTAATGGAATTACTTTTTTGAGCAACGATGCTAACCTAATATATATATATATTATATTATATATATATATATTATATATATATATATATAATTCTATATATATTATATCTATATTATATATATATATATATATTATATATATGTGGTGTGCGTGTGTGTTGGTGTGTGGTGTGTGTGTGTTGGGTGTGTGTGTGTGTGTGTATATAGAGCTACCTACACTCTGTATTAATATAATTACTGTAATAAAACTATAAACATATAATGTACGAAACGGTATAAACGAATTATTTGAAGTTTTTTTTAACTGATCTTTATAATTATATGCTTATAGTTTTAATAAAAAGAAACTATGACTAAGCGAAAAGTATTTAGACTCCTTGAAAATTAGCCTTGCGCAACTCTTTTGATTAAACTATAATATTTTTTCTTCTTTCAACTCTCAATATATCGAAAACAATCAATATTTAAACGAAGTCAATATTTGATACGATTTTTAAGGATCGACTGTAATATAACAAAAAGTATTTAATATATATAAAAAATTTTCACATAATTTTGTAACACGACCATTTTTTTTTCCGTACAGATACGATCAAAAAAAAAACAATAATACAAATAAAAAAAAAATATATAATATATATATATATATATATATATATATATATATATATATATATATATATATATATATATATATATATATAATAATATATATATATATATTATATATATATGTATATATAAATTTAGAGATGCACCGGAGAGTAATTTCGGCCGGAGGCCGGAGAGCCGGAGGCCGGAGAATGAAAATTTTAATACCGGCCGGAGGCCGGAGTCTCCGGCCGGAGAATGAAATTTCCATTTAAACTTTCCTTCTATATATATATATATATATATTGCAATATATATATTATATATATTATAATTATATATATATATATATATATATAAATATATATATATTTAATATATATATATATATATTCTATATATATATATATATAATATATATAATATCTATCATAATATATAATATATATATATATATATATATATATCATATTATATATATTATTATATATATATACTGTAATATACTATATATATACTATATATATATCATATATATATATAATATATATATAATATATATCTATATATATATTAATATAAATATATATATATATATTATTTAATTATATATATATATATATAATATATATTATTATATATTATATTATAATATATATATATATATATATAATATATATATTATATATATATATATATATTATATATATATATATATATATATTTATATATATGGATTGCCTAAAATACACAAAAACTCATAAATATGTCAGGGCATTGGATTGATAAAAATTTTCAAAGGAAGAGTGGAATATTACACATCGTAGTTTTGTGTTTCTCATTCAGTCAGAAATAATTGTCTAAAAAGTGAGCAAAAATACTTAAGAGTGGGGATTTTAAAAAAAAGAAAATATTCATGTTGGTCCTAACAGATAAGCGCAACCAAATATTGCAAAGGTATGAATGGAGATGCCGACAGGTGT
>JABUQX010005017.1:42500-45000 GCA_015478945.1 Trachelipus rathkii
AAATCCTGAAATAGACCTTCAAACAAACTCAAGCCCATCTGAGACTTATAGTCTCCGAATTGAAGTTTTAAACCTTGGAAACGGTTTTCCTCACCTTGGAAAACTTCATAAACGGTCTTGTCGTCAAAACTCCTTATTATGACTCATGAAGCGTCAGAAACAGACAATTTCACCAAAGTTTGGGGAAATTTCCAAGTCAGCTGCCGACATGAATTGATCATGATGCGATCGATGGTACCCCTTTAATACTAATAAGGCACATTTGTATGTAACATAATGTCATTACTAAATTAATAATGGTATGACGATAAGTAAAATTTCTTCAGACGGTTTGCCGTTAGAGTCTGGAATATTCTTATTTGGGATTTTCACTTTGTCATTTCGACTTAATTTAGATGCCAGTATGAATTTCTTTTACTAAGGCAAATGTCATCCCCACGTGCGGTACTGTTAGATCTTCAAATATTAATTGAGCTCCTGCGAACTTTGTTTTTCGTTGCTGATTGATGGAATGCATTTTTAATCATAACATATTTAACAAAAACCCCTTCCGATAACTTTTCATTCGACCCAAAAAAAAAAATTTTTGGTATTATAAAAGCATCACGTGGTGATGTTTGGCGATTTTAAAGGAAGAGTACACTACGGGAGGTTATAACAATTTTATTCATTTGAAAAGGATGAACGATTATTCCTGGAATGAGGTCATTGTTTCAAATTATCCTGATAGTCATTCTCTCCTTTGTCATTGATGTGTCATAATGTTTCCGCAGGAACTCACAACATTCAATGACTGCGTATTTTTAAGCAAAAAATCTCGCACTTGGTTTTGAATAAATAACTGGATTTCAATTTAACTCCTGTTTGACTCTCAAGTAGGCTTTTGGGCCCTTTTTCCAGAACACAAATTCAAAGCATTATTCGGCCAATATAGTTTATATGCTGATGAGATTTTTCCTCTTATATATTTCAAAAAACTTTTTATACCAACACAACAACCAAAAAACCTTATTTAAAAAAGTTTATATACATTTCTCTTAAAATAAATAATTTTCCACTCTACTCCATGCTCCCCTTACCCCACAATCAGAACACACATCCCCCAACAAAAAACAGACGGCAGAGTGGAAGATACACCACACACATCACACCCTACACACACACACCTACACACCACCTACACAAACAAAATTAACTAATGGGTCTTTTAATGAAATTTCTAAATGATAAAACATACCAAAAACCATTTTTGGGAATAATAATAATAATAATATAATAATAATAAATAATAATATAATAATAATAATAATAATAATAATAATATAAAATACTGAATAATAATCTAGATACTAATAAAACTATAAAAATAATATTAATGTATAATAATAATTTATGAAACAAAAATAATAATAATAATAATAATAATAATAATAATAATAATAATAATAATAATAATAATAATAATAATAATAATAATATAATATTAATAATAAATATAATAATAATATAATAATAATAATCATACGAATAAGAATAATAATAATAATAAATAATAAATAATAATAATTAATAATAATATAATAATAATAATAGGTAATAAGGATAAAATATATAATATAATTTATATATAATATTTTAATTAATGAAAATATAATAATCATATTATATAAATAATAATAATATAATAATAATAATATAATAATATAATAACAATAAGCACAATAACATAACAATAACAATAACATAAACAATAACAATAACAATAATTAATAATATAATAATAATAAAATCATAATAATATAATAATAATAATAATAATATAATAATAATAATAATAATAATATAATCATAAGACAAAACATCAAAAAAGAAAGAGAAATAAATATAATAGCTATATTTTTTTCGAAAGAACAGCTTAAATACCTTTTTATATAAATATGAATTTATCCCACCCCTCAAAAAAAAAAAAAATAAAAAAAATAATAAATGGTAACTATGAAAATAAATAGAATGAGAAAATAATTTAACTTTGCTACTACGAAAGATCATAATTTTAACGTTCTTCTTTATACATCAAAATCCCTTTTGAATTTCTTTTTCAATATATTTAATTTGCAAGATTAAATTATTTTTGATTTTTTTTATTTATTTTTATTTTTTTTTATTTATTTTTTTTATTTTTTTTTTTTCATGGGGAGAGAAATTTATATTTATATATAAAAGTTATTTTTAAGCTTTTCTTTCGAAAAAAATATATTTATTTGCTTATATATTCTTATTTTTTTTATATTATTATTTATTAATTATTATATTATTTATTATATTATTATTATTATTTTATTATTCTTCATTCTAATGATTATTATTATATTTTAATTATTATTATTGATTATTGTTTATTGTTATTGTTATTGTTATTGTTATGGTTATTGTTATTGGATGTTATTTAATGAATTTTGACTGATAAGAAAAAATCTATAAAATTATTACAATTATTATT
>JABUQX010005017.1:77500-82500 GCA_015478945.1 Trachelipus rathkii
TATATCTAATATATATATATTATATATATATATATATATATATCTATATTAATATATTTATATATTATAATAACTATACTATATATATATATATATTTTAAATATATATATTATATATATATTATTAATTATTATATATAGTTATTTATAATATATATAATTATAATACTATATATATTATATTTATATATATTATATTATATATATATATATATATTATATATTATATATATATATATATATATATACTACTATATATATTATTATCATCATATATATTATATCAATATATATATATATTTTATATTATAATATATACTATATATATACTATATTATATAATATGTTTATCTATATCTATATTATAATCTATCTATGCTATTAGAGCAAACTGAAGATTTATTGAAATACTTCGATAATACTGAGAAAGAAGAACACTTTACGAGAAATAGGTTCTTTTTAACTGAACTTCTGAACAGAATGAAAGCTGAATGAAAATTAACAGAACAGAACGAATATATAGAAGCGAGGGTCAAGAAAAGAGGACAGAATAGATATTAATAAAGAGTTTATTAAGAATAACACAAACAGAATTACTAATAAGCAGTTAACAGAATATATACATTCTGGAATAACTAAAGCAGAATAAGGTAACAGAAAGTTGCAATAAGTCTGGATAGAGAACAGCAAACACGGACTTAACAGAAAACATAAACACGGAAGGGCAAACAAATCAGACGCCAAATTAGGAAAGAAAAGGGAGAACAGATGAAGGGATAATGAGAAAACATAAAAGGGAGAAGGACCAAAAGAGTTTATAATCAATGAATAAGCAGAAAGGAAAACTAGTATCCAAATGATGGCAGCGGAAATGGTCGACATTTGTAAAAAACATGTTTATTTGAGCTTTTCTAACGAAGTCCACAAAACATAACCTAACTAACCTCACCTATTCTAACTAACCTAAACCCTACAATAACATAACTTAACTAACATAACTTAACATTAGTAACTAACCTAACCTAACCTAACTAAACTAACCTAATAACTAACCTACCCTAACTTAACCTACTTAACCTAACTTAAACCTAACATTATTAACTACACTTAACTTAATCCCTAACACACACACTAACATAACTTAACGTACCTAAACCTAACGCATACTAATAAGTAAGCCTAAACTAACCAAAATAACCTAACGTAATCCTAACCATAACCTAAGCTACTACCTAACACTAACTACCTACAACCTAGACTTAAACCTAAACTTACTACACTTAACCTACACATAACGTTAACCTAACTTAACTCTAACCTACACCAACCTAACAACATTACTAACTTAACCTAACTACTAACACTAACTTCCTAAATACAATTAACCTACTTAACTACACACTTAACTAATTTAACCTAATCATAACTTACACACTACAATTTTTGGATCTAACATAACTCTACTACTAACCTAACATACTTAACCTCACTACCTAAACCTACTTTCTACTTGCCTAATTAGCCTAATTAACATAACATAACGTTAACTTAATCTAACTTACCTAACTAATCTAACTTAACCTAACTTAAACCTAACTTAAACTACTTAATCTAGAACTTAACCTAACTTATCTTAAGATTAACCTAACATTAACCTAATCTAACACCTAACATAACTTCAACTAATCTACTTAACTAACTTCTTTAACTTGACCTAACGGACTGCGGCGATAGGCTGTACGGGAATTTTTTTTTATGTTGTTGCGTCGACACTTTGACTCTCGTAACCTTACCAATACATTTGTCAAGTTCTTCAGATGATCCTCAAAATCACAATAATAACCAGCAATAAGATGGAGAAAGAAGGAAGATCAGGTAACCACTGTACAGAACAGATAAACAAGAAAGAGAGAGAACACACAGCCGCAAGAAGAGGGGAATCGCAAGAGATGATGAGAAACTAAAAATAAACAGAAAGGAAGAACAGACCAAACATCACAGAACAAAATAAACCAAAAATGGAGAAACAGCCAAAATAAAAGAACTTTACACAAGATACAAAAGTACAAGACAGATGAAACGATAAATGCAACAAATAAATACAACATGGAGAAAGACAAAATCAACTTACTTTGTTGCCCCAAAGTAAGAAAGATGAAAAAAAATGATTATGAATGACAGGGCAGAATCGAATTTAACGATTAGAAAATAGAAAAAAGAAAAACAGACGAAACAGAACGGAATAAGCAAATACAGAACCTAAGACATACATCGGGATAGAACAGACTCACGCAGACATTGCAGAGAAATAGAACAGAACAGAAAAAACAGAATAAAAAACAAAACAGAACATAAAAACGAAAAGAACATTAAAAAAACAGGCAGAAAAAGAACAAAAGTAGAAAAAGACGTGAAAGAATTTCAGAAAAACTCATGCTTTATTATTATTATTATTATTATTATTATTATTATTATTATTATTATTATTATTATTATTATTATTATTATTATTATTATTATTATTATTATTATTATTATTATTATTATTATTAATTATTATTATTATAAATACCGTGAAGTTGTGAAGATTTCGAACCGCGCAGGTCAGAACTGCTGTTGACCCCTTGACCACAGTGGTGTGGTTGGTGGATGCGTTGACAGTGAAGGATGGACCACTCAAGGTCGAGTACTGAATGGGTGGGGCACCCCGGAACAAAATGTCTGGCCTCTTCGTTGATAGGAAATCAAATCCTGGGAGAAATATTATTATTATTATTATTATTATTATTATTATTATTATTATTATTATTATTATTATTATTATTATTATTATTATTATTATTATTATTATTATTATTATTATTATTATTCTTATTATTAATTATATCTATTATTGTTTTGTTTTATTATTATTATTATTATTATTATTATTATTATTATTATCATTATTATTATTATTATTATTATTATTATTATTATATACTTTACTTTATTTGGTTTAAAAAAAAAGATAATGATAAATATTCCAATAGTTTAAAATTCATGTTTAGTTTTATATTAGAAAAAATATTAAAAATTCTTCAAAAGTCGAATCCTAACTCTGCGCTATTGTAGATTATGGCAGAGGTTAGGGATATATATGGTGAGAGCAGTTGTTATGACGTGGGGAGAGGAGTGTCTCCGCTTCGCTCCCATTCATGTTCTTCTAGGACTCCACCTGCAAGTAGTAAATCTCTAGTCAACAATACATCGTTGCGACTTACCCTCGGGTGTATTCCTTAACCAATATTTAAATCGGCATGCTAATAAAGTTCCACAACAATATCGGGCTTTTATTCTTCACATGATTTGAAAAACTTTTCCATTTATTTAATATTTATATATAAGTATAAAATTAATAATTTTTTCACTTTGTAATTACAAAAAGAAAAAGAAATAATTCTGATAAAATAATTGGTGAAGCTCTGAAAGTAGGAAAGACGAGTCTTTTCTTTGAACATGATCCGGAAAACTGTTCAGTTAATTTAACATTCATGTAAAATTATTATTTCATTCGCTTTGCAATTATATATATATAAAAAAATGCTGCTAAAATAATAGGTGACGTTCAAAAAGTAAAAACAAATAATATTTCTTAAAAGATATTTCGCTCCCTTTGTAAAGAGCACTTCAAATTAATATTAAAGAGCTTCACTTGTCATGCAATGGAAAGAAATTATACTTTCTTTGATTAATTATATTCTTGCGTGGTAATAATAATAATAATATAATAATAATAATAATAATAATAATAATAATAATATAATAATATATAATAATAATAATAATAATAATAATAATAATAATAATAATAATAATAATAATAATAATAATAATAATAATATACGATCATGTGGGTTATCTGGCCTCCACGTCCTAAATATATCGATTGCCTTGGATTCGGACACTTTTCATGGAAAGTGAGATGAAAATGTGTAGATCAAATTTATAACTATAGTAATAGAGCAGCTTCACACCTTTAAAAATATTAAAAGCTACAATACGAAAATTATATTAATTATTTTGAAAAATACACGAACAATTTTTGAAATTTTTTTTTTTTAAATTTAATAACAAAAGTAAAGTGAACATTTATGTACCTATATATATATATTATATTATATTATAGTATTATTTTATATTATATATATATATTATATATATATATATATATATTATATATATATATATATTGATTATATATTATATATATATATATTTATATTAATATGTATTATTATTATTTAACGATCTCCGTCAGTTTTTGAATTTTTTTTTTTTTTTTTTTTACTATATTTCTAGTATATGATGCTAAAAGTCAATTTCAGTCGGTACGAAACTGATTTAAAATAATATAGGACTTTTTCAGTTTTTTACGACTCCGTCAGTTTTTATTTTTTTTTTTTTTTTTTTATTTTTATATATTGCTAGTAATATCGATAACTAATGAAATTTATGCCTCACAGACGCTTTCAAAGTTCAAAATATTTTAAATAATGTTATAAAAAAAATTTTTTTAGTAATATTTTTTGTTTTTATTTTTTTGGATGTTTTTCAAAACTAAGGAATACCAAGGGTAAAACGCAGATGGCGGATCCGGGGTCTCTCGGCCTCCGGGGAACTACGGGGTAGGACTATTTACCCCCTCCGGGGAGGGTCTCAGGAACCCCGCTCCCTTTGGTATTTGGGTGTCGCGCGGGGGTTTCCCTCGCCTCACCTTACGGGGGTATGGAACGTCCCCCCTTGGTCCCCGTCGGCTCGCGCCCCTAATATATTATAATTTTTTATTTTTTTTATTTATTTTTTTTTTTAACATTTTTGTAATAAGAAGCTTTATACGCTGAGTCCAAATATGTAATTGGTTTTTCTGGAAGCGTCGTACTTTTCGAGATGTTTCATTTTGAAAAAATATTTAACATAAACTGTGATTTTTTAAAAATTATTTAAAATACTTCGAACTT
>JABUQX010005017.1:85000-90000 GCA_015478945.1 Trachelipus rathkii
AAGTGTGAAGATACGTACAGAAGCACATGACCGTACATATTACGATGCACGTTAACATTTGATACAAGAAACAATGCTGATGCACATGACTGGATTTTTTTACCAGGCACATGTTGACGCTTACAAGATGCGTTTGCACAATGCACATGAGCTTAAGTTTAATGGTGTACATGTTGGGGTTTACAAGATATGTGCATGAATAGTGTATATGTGGGCGTTTACTAGATGTGTGTGTGCATAATGCACATGAGAGTATGTTTAATGGTGCACATGTGAAGGTTTGCAGGATGAGAGTGCATAATGCAGATGACTGTTAGTTATTATAGCATACACGTAGTACATGAAGCCATTTAAGAGATGCGTGTACATAATGCACATGATGTTACTTATTACTACGACCATGAGTGATGTTAATACATGTAAAATAAATCTATCAGTTATAGGAGTTTACGATTGTGCACCTGAAAATATTCACATGTGCATCTAAGGAAAAATATTTATAAATGTTCACATCACGCAGATGAAGATGTGTACATGCTCAAGTTCACATGAAAGTTTATTACGTGAATGTCTAGGGAAGGAAAAGCTAATGTTTTTATTTTGGCAACAGTTAAATAAAGTTTGGAGATAATAATAATAATAATAATAATAATAATAATAATAATAATAATAATAATAATAATAATAATAATAATAATAATAATAATAATAATAATAATAATAATCATAATAATAATAATAATTAATAATAATAATAAATAAAAAGAAAAAAAAATATAATAATAATAATAATAATAATAATAATAATAATAATAATAATAATAATAATAATAATAATAATAATAATAATAATAATAATAATAATAATAATAATAATAATAATAATAATTTTTTTAAACATGTATACATGATTTGGAAGAATATTATACTGGAATATAACACAGTAGTTAAAATTCTTAAAAATTAGTTTGTATTATAATTATAATATAATTATTTTATAAATATAATTGTTATAGTCATTATAATATTTGTAAGAAATTTTATTGAATTATGGCAAAGGTTATGCTTTACACTCTTGGCAGAAGAGTATGTATATAGGTTCAACACGTATAGTAAAATAGTAATAGTAATAGTAATAGTAATAGTAATAGTAATAGTAATAGTAATAGTAATAGTAATAGTAATAGTAATAGTAATAGTAATAGTAATAGTAATGGTAATGGTAATAGTAATAGTAATAGTAATAGCATAAGTAATAGTAATAGTAATAGTAATAGTAATAGTAATAGTAATAGTAATAGTAATAGTAATAGTAATAGTAATAGTACCAACAGTTTTAGTAGAAATATCGTAAGAAAAACAATAAAACAATTTAAAAATCAATCATATTTAGGAAAAGAATTTATAACATTGATTCATTTCCAATCACAAGTATAATATATAACAAACAAGTTTTCAGCAAAATGTCAATAATAATAATAATAATAATAATAATAATAATAATAATAATAATAATAATAATAATAATAATAATAATAATAATAATAATAATAATAATAATAATAATAATAATAATAATAATAATAATATAATAATAATATTAATACTATAATAATAATAATAATAATAATAATAATAATAATAATAATAATATTAATAATAATAATAATAATAATAATAATAATAATAAACTGCAAATATTATACTAAATTTTTGCTCTTCACCTTTATATTTCTGTTTTGTGGAGAGGGGGTTAGAAATGGGGGAAGGGAGTGTCGGACGTGGGAGTGATAGGATTAATAAAACCTTTGACATCTTTTTTCAATATTATTTATTCAATAGCCTTTCAGAATGTTTTGATCTTGTCAAAAGGATTGTCTTTAGTTATTCATCACCATTCCATTACTTTCGCTTAAACTGATCCAGCCCATTCCCCCCAACTTTCACACCCCCAATCAACACCAGTTAAGGTTATAGAAGGAATAATGAATGGTTGCATTTAAGTTCGTTCGTTTGTGCGATATTATATTTGCGTTTGATTCTTGTATTCATTAGTGAGAATATACGATTGGGGATCAATATCTTGGGAGGGTGGGGGGGGTGGGTTCATTTCGCCTTTGATTATTAGTTTTCCCTCCTTGCGTCCATTCAGAAATTTTTCCTAACAAATATATGTTACAACTTTTATTATTATTATTATTATTATTATTATTATTATTATTATTATTATTATTATTATTATTAATATTAATGTGTATGTAATATTAATAATATTATTAATATGTAATATTATTATTATTAATTATTATTATTATTATTATTATTATTATTATTATTATTATTATTATTATTATTATTATTATTATTATTATTATTATTATTATTATTATTATTATTATTATTAATAATAATATTAATATTATTATTATTATTATTATTATTATCCAATAATATTAATAATATGTAATATGTATTATAATATTATTATTATTATGTAATATTAACCAATAATATTAATATGTAATAATGTAATATATGTATTATTTAGTTATAATGGTGTATCGTGTGTGTGTGTGTGTGTGTGTGTGTGTATTATTGTGTGTGTGTGTGTATTGTTTGTGCGACCATGTGATTGTTTGTAGATTATTAATTTGTGTGTTATTAAAATTGAAGAGTCTATATTTGTGTATAGCATTATTATTTTTATTAATATTATTGTGTGTGTGTGTATGTGTGTAATAATGTATTAATAGTAGTTATTGTGATTATTATCAGTATTATTATTATTGTAATATTATTATTATTAATAATGTTATTATTATAATAATAATAATAATGTGTGTGTGTGTGTGTGTATTATTTTTATTGTGTGTGTGTGTGTGTATTATTAATGTGTGTGTGTGTGTAATATTAATATTATTATTATTTTTATTATAGCTCACGACTAATTTAACATTTGATGAAACAAAATAAATGTTATTTGAATATAAATGTGAAGTAACACTTTAAAGTTTTATAACTAACGTTAAATGTAAAATCCTTAAATAATATTTATATCAATTGAGAGACTATCTAGCCAAAACTAAAAAATATTCAAAAAATTTTCAATTTCATTGTATTTGATGTTGATAATTAGCTTGTGCTTTTTTATAAAGAGTGTCTCAGCCAGCCTCAATTCAAAAAATTTCCCGCTCGGTGCAGTATGTCAAAATTAGAGATATCGAGATTGGGTTTGGGAGTTCCACGTTCGTTTTTTAAGTGTTCAAAGATCTTACTGGGCCTGTATCTATGTTGTGAGACACGGAGTTTGAAAGAATTAGTAGTATACCCGAAGTAAAAGGCATTACAGCCATCTTTATTACAGTGAAATGGAACTCCACATGATTCACATTCTCCTTAGTCCCACTAGCTCTTTCAGAAAACATAGAAGAAAGTTTCAATGGCTTGTAGTAACATCTAAGTTTTATTTCTTTAGTGTTAGATTTGGACTTGATGTGGTATTGAATTATTTTCTTTAACCTTTTAGATTTAACGTTAGTTATAAAACTTTAAAGTGTTACTTCACATTTATATTTAAATAACATTTATTTTGTTTCATCAAATGTTAAATTAGTCTTGATTGAGCTCGTCTCCGATGATGCCTGAAATCAACAGGCGAAATATTAGATTAAAAGTTCAGAAAGCTGTTGTTCTATTTTATTCTAGAATAGTCCTTAAAAAAATCAATCATGAAGCGGTTGATACCTTTAAGAAAATATTAAAGGCATGTAAATCTTACATTAAATTAGAAGCTGATATAAAATTTCTATATTATTACACTGGGTAACAGCCAAAAAATCGTCAGGGGTTTCTCAGCATATTTAGACTAATTTTGGTGTTCTGAGTCCAAAAATCACCTTGGTTTTGCTCTATCAGGTCAACTTTTTGAGATACAGCCATAGGCCTACCTGACGAGCTATACATATGATAATTATCATATGTATAGCTCGTCAGGTAGGCCTATGGCTGTATCTCAAAAAGTTGACCTGATAGAGCAAAACCAAGGTGATTTTTGGACTCAGAACACCAAAATTAGTCTAAATATGCTGAGGTTTTGAGTTCAATCCTATATTTCTGGAAGAATATAGCGAATTATTCATATATAAATGGTTGCTTCTGATGTGTTTCTGTTTCAAAATGACTAATTGACCTTTTTTCTTTCTTTTCAGAGTATTGATATGGCTTCAGCGCGACGGTCATGCAGGAATAATCCTGACGTTTTCTGCTACATCTGCGGAGAATACACGCTGGCAATGCACAGGAAGGGCATCACAAGCTTTGTGAAGCGCGCCTACCAGGCTTACTTTCAAGTCAAGCTGGGTGACCAAGATAAGTCCTGGGCACCGCACACGGTGTGCAAGACGTGCGTGGAATATCTCCGGCGGTGGACGAAGGGCACGAAAACTTCACTGAAGTTTGGGATTCCGATGGTTTGGAGGGAGCCGTCTGACCATGAATCGGATTGTTACTTCTGCGCCATCGATACTACTGGCATCAACCGGAAGAATCGGAGCAGCCTCCAGTACCCCGACCTTCCATCTGCCCGCCGTCCAGTTGCTCACTGCGAAGAACTTCCTGTACCAGCGTGCAGAGAGCTTCCTGACAGCGACGACGAGGCCACCACTGCATATGAGGGAGGAGATACAGATGAGGAGTATGGAACACAAGATGGTCCGCAGCCCTTTTCACAATGTGAGCTTAATGATCTGGTTCGGGAACTCAGCTTGTCGAAGACTTCCGCCGAGCTGTTGGCCTCCAGACTCAAAGAGAAAAATCTACTCGGTGAGGACGCGCGTATCACGTTCTTTCGTAGAAGGCATCAGGACTACATGGGCTACTTCTGCGAGGAGGAAGACCTCGTGTACTGCCGAGATGTCGCCGGTCTTCTTGCTAAACTCGGCGCTCCTCAATATGATCCGAGAGATTGGCGACTCTTCATAGACAGTAGCAAGCGCTCTTTG
>JABUQX010005017.1:100000-106426 GCA_015478945.1 Trachelipus rathkii
GTAGGTATATATCGTAATAATTTAATAATCCAACAATAATATAATATAATGATAATGTATATATATGTATATATATAAAGGAGGAAGGAAGAGGAAGGAGGAAGGAAGGAAGGAAGGAAGAGGAGGAGGAGGAAGAGAAGGAAGGGAGAGGAAGGAGGAAGAAGGAGGAGGGGGAGGAGGGAGGAGAGGGGGAGGAGGAGGAGAGGGAGAGGAGGGGAGGGAGGGGTTAGTGAGAGGAGAGGAGAGGAGGAGGAGGGTTAGTGAGAGGAGAGGAGAGGAGGAGGAGGAGAGGAGGAGGAGGAGGGAGGAGAGAAGAAGAAGAAGAAGAAGAAGAGTAATAATAATAATAATAATAATAATAATAATAATAATAATAATAATAATAATAATAATAATAATAATAATAATAATAATAATAATAATAATAATAATAATAATAATAATAATAATAATAAAAATAATAATAAATAATAATAATAATAATAATAATAATAATAATAATAATAATAATAATAATAATAATAATAATAATAATAATAATAATAATAATAATAATAATAATAATAATAATAATAATAATAATAATAATAATAATAATAATCAACTCCTAAGACTTCAGTTGGGTTTATACTTCGTTTCTTCAATTTAAATATGTAATTTGATTTATATATAACACAACAAAAGAATAATTACAATGGTATAATAAATAAAGTCTTCTAAGCCACAGTCAGAAATATTTAAATGTGCGCCTTGTGTATATGGTACAAAAGGTTCATTATTAGTTTTCATTCATTATTAGATTTAAATGTTGCATTAGTAATTTAAGTAAATTTATTCATTTTAAAGTATTCGGTAGTATAATATTACACAGTAATTAAGATAATAAAAATTTATGTAGAGTAATTATATGTAATTGCTATAATTAATGTAATTATTTTAATTGTTATATAATATTTGATTAAATTATAAAAAAAAGTTTTAACAATCCATTTTTCAATAAAGCCTTATATAAGAAAGCCCTTTTGATACAATATTATTATAAATACAGTTGTAGTAATAATAGCAGTAGTAGTAGTAGTGGTAGTAGCAGTAGTAGTTGATTCATTTACACATACAGATATTATAACAAAATTACTGTAATCAGATAAATAATAATAATAATAATAATAATAATAATAATAATAATAATAATAATAATAATAATAATAATAATAATAATAATAATAATAATAATAATAATAATAATAATAATATTAATATTAATATTAATAATAATAATAATAATAATAATATTAATAATAATAATAATAATAATAATAATAATAATAATAATAATAATAATAATAATAATAATAATAATAATAATAATAATAATAATAATAATAATAATAATAATAATAATAATAATAATAATAATAATAATAATAATAATAATAATAATAATAATAATAATAATAATAATAATAATAATAATAATAATAATAAAAGATACAGGCAGATAATATTAGACTAAAGGCCGCTTTCCCCATCTATGTTTAAACCAGATTTGAGGTTGGACTTGGTTAATTCTTGCTCTGAAACAAAGATAGCTATCCCCAACATGGTTTAAGAGTTATTCAAAAATTTAAAGTTAAACGATCACTGTTCATGGTTTAAACGTCGTTCTAGCTTGACTTTTTGTAAACGATATTATCTTATATAACTATCTTGATTTATTTGGTAATTTCGTTATGATAAACACGATACAAATTACAAAATTATAATAAACATTTAGGACATGGAATAATAAAGTTAAATAATTTATTGGATTATTTGCCACTAATAAAATTGAGGGTGGGGTTTCGTTGTAGAAATTAGGCCCAGAATATCAAAGATTGGTCATTTTGAAACATATTATTAGCTCTCAATATCTAAAAATTTGGGTATCTCCAAGAAGATTCTATATTTTCAGATCAGTACTTTTGAAAAAGTTTGACTGACTAGGCCATTTCCTGATCTACAATAAAAAACTTTTCTCGTCACTAAGCTTATACTGGGTCCGCCCAATAAATAACTTTTCTTATCAATAAACTTATACTTTCCTTCCAATGACATGCTTTTTATTACATTCTTGTATATTTACCTTTAGACAAACTGCTTGTTGATCGAAAGTTTTTGACCATCTCTTTGCTTTTCTTAGACATTTTATTTTCCATAATTATCGCGTATCAGTTTGCAACATGCTTGAGCAAAGATATAAATATGCCTTTCTAAAAAAATTTACGGCAATCGAGAAATTAGCTTTGCCAACAGCAGGTTAATAAGATTATCACAGATGATTGATCAGCTGATTTATATTTATAGTATACAGGATTGCAACCAGTGTTGCAAGTTAGAACAAAGTTTTTAAACTTCTCATAATCAAAACTGACATCGTAATTTTTGGGGAAGCCTTGGTCCGTTTAAACATCAGATTAAAATTAAGCTGATTTAGCTTGAACAAGGATTAAGAAATTTTGGAGAAAGACGTCTTAAATGTTTACTCCTCAATCTGGTTTTGAGGGGAGAGATTACAAATTATTATTAATGAGGAAAAGTGGGGGAGTTGTTTTAATTAACATATCATTAACTTTTTATGTATTGTATGTATATTTATGTATTGAACGTTCATTTCAAAATCTTTTCACTTCCACTTAAACATTATGTTTGGTTATTATCCCCCTCTTACCCCATAACATCCATTAATCCCTCCCATTACACCATCAATCGACTCCCAGATAGGAATATTCAAACAATAATGAATGGCTTTAATTTAAGATAAGTTATTCTGTGTGTAAACTTTTAAACATGTTTTAAACATGTTTTAATCATGTTTTAAACGTGTTTTAAATATGTCTGTTTGATTCATTTAGTGGGTGTCTGTTTTTGGTAAATTAATGTTTGGGGCTTTGAAAAATTGCTTTTGTTTAGTTTCCCCTAACTCCCACTTCGGAAATTTGACTTGGCAAAATTGTATATTACTACAATTATTATTATTATTATTATTATTATTATTAGAACTTGAATGGATGGAAAATTTAAGCCCCAATTATTGTCATATATTTATTTTCAATATTCTACGCATCTATCATCATTCTTTAGTGAGTAACTGGTTCTATATTGCCAATATACAATTAAATTCGTCTACTCTTTCTATTTATCACCCAACTCTACTGACTATTCTAAATATTCTTACAAAGATGCTTCATTTTTTTTCTTTATAATTGCTCTTTATTTTCGGCAGATAGAGATACTTATATAATTTAAACGAATTATAAAGATATATATAATGTTTCAAATTATTGTTTATCTGAATCTTTATACTTAGACGGCTATGTAAGAAACACAGCGGTATATTTTTTTTTATCACAATCCAAATTTATGGTTTATAATTTAGATTGTAGCCTACATTGATAAACAATTTCATCTACAATAAATTATAAATTCAACCGTATTGGATATATTAGTAGCACTGTCTTCCTTTTCTCCCTCCGCTTTTCGAGACGGGCAACATCAACCTCATATTATATAATCTAAATTGTGTATTATCTTTGTTATTACATTACAATAATATGGGGCTTAATTATTATATTAAAAAAATTATTTTGCTCATGTTAATGCCTGCACGCTTACAGTAGTATGTGGTCTATTTGTTCCAGTTAATGTTTGTATGTATGCTTCAGAGACTATATTTCATAAACAAAATGATAAAATTATAGTACAGGAATTTAATATTATTGGAGAGGTACTTCATAAATTATTAGGATAATGAGATACGATATTTGGGTATATAATATAATCTAAACCAGGAGGTATATTTGCAGATGGCAACGAATAAGTATGTAAGAGTGGTATATCTATTGAGAATCTTTATTATAATATATTATATAAATATTGAATAATATGGATTTTTATTTATTATTATTGAAATACCAAATATCTATAGATATATAGATAAATTATATCTATAATTTCATCGGGATAAAACCATAGTTTTTTATATAATATATATCTGGAATTAGGGAAAATAATGTTTAAATTATGAGTATCAGAAATTAAAGATTATATAAATAATATTTCAAATAGATTAGTCGTAAATCATAATAATTATGACTTAAGCAAATAACGGTTTAAAGCAAAGCAGAGAGTACTGAAAGATGTCTAATTCGTGTCATACGAGAGAGAGAGAGAGTAAGAGTAAACATAGTAAGAGAGATAAGAGAGAAGTAGAGAAGAGAGATTAGCGCTCACATATCACTAACTAAAAATGTTACATAATAATTATTATAAGGAATTTAACAAAATTAGTAATGCCCTAAATCCTTTTTTATAAAAAACAAGTTAAATTAAAGCGGTATCTTCGATATTATTATTATTAGCTTAACGAAATGTCTAATATCTATAAGGAAAGAATTAGCATTGGTGTACGGTTCAACTATTTTAGCACAAATATCGTAAAAAAATGACTTATCAATATCGTAAGGAATTTTCTTTATATTCTGTATAATGATTTATTTATTTATATCCCACAATTTTTTATTCTCTATTATTACAATACAGATTAGTGACATTTTTATATTTCACACGTTTGTTCTGAGTATACCCTTTTTTTTCATTAACCTTAGCGCTTCTTCTTCATTGCTGTAAACAATATATATTTTAGCATTTCGTTAAGCAATATTCAGTGATCATAAAATTCTTGAGATAGATACGCCTCTAAATTAATCTTAAATGTTTGAACCGTATGGAGTCATTGACACATGCCATGTAGAACATGATCTGGTGATAAGGACGTAGGCTTCATGCAATATGGTTATTCCCTCCGGAGATCATTTTTTCTACTCGTTATATTGATATTGTATATGATCGTATAAATGTATGTATAAGAAGTTCTTTCATGAGTATCTAGAAAAGCACACCAGTGTCGAGTAATTATTATATTTAATACCCACAAGGGATTGGTATATATTGAATGTGGAGAGCCTGAGATTATCTTGGTGATGGGTGTGATTTGACCTAGGGAAAATTGGCACCCTGGAGGAAATGGAGAGATACGGTAAGAGGCTGATTCTGGTTATCAATTAGTACTCTTATTATAGGGTCACGGGAAAAACTTTAAAAGAATTAATAAATTGAGACTTATAAATGTATAATTTATTGTTATATATGAGGACACTATGGGGGTAAAAATGTAAATATATGTTATCACTAGTAAGGGAATGAATAATCAACACACAAGAAAAGAGACTAATAGGAAAATAAGATGAAAAAAAAGAACACTATATATATTTAATTTATATTCTATTGAGAGAGAGAGAAGTTCTGAAAAAAATTAAATAAATATAACAAATATAGATATAAAATCAAAAAGAGAGAGCGGGAGAGAGAATATAAGTAGTATGTAAAGGAATAATATTAAATTCTTATACAATAATAAATAATAATATATTAGAAAATAATGATAAAATAATATGGACATTACTTCGGCTCTTATCATGAAAATTATACAGAATATAATGAATATGAGTAAAATTAAATATCTATAAAATAATAAAATAATACTCATTAATAATAATCAATATAAATAATAATAATCCAAAATTAATAAAATAAATAAATAAACGTAATAATATATAATATAATTTCTTAAATAATATTATATTAATAATAATCAATATAATATATTGACTAATAATAATATATACATGAAATTATAATAATACAATAAATAAATACATAATACATAAATAAATAATAATGAATTAAGTAATAGAAATCATAATAAATAATAATAAAAATTTGTAGAAATCAAAATATTACGATATTTTATAACTATAAATATAGGTGTTATAGATCAGTGATACCCTTTGGAAAAATAAATAAAAAAATAAAAAAATATAAATAAAAATAAAACCTAAATAATAAATATTTTAAAAAAAAAATTAAAAACTTCAAATAATAATATTAAAGAAGTGAAAATTTTTACTACCTTACCTTAACTCTTACTAACTTGCTTAAAATGATTTCGTATATATATATATATATATATATATATATATATAGTCCTTTTAATAAAAAAAGGGGATTAAATATATATACGGTATATAATTGGAATGAAAAGCTATATTTATCTATTATTAGGAGGTAGTATATGGATACAAAAAAAATAAATATTTAAGAGAAATATTATTTATTATAGAAAAGGAGATGAGGTAAAGAGAAGTATAGATGTCGTAAGAGAGATAAGTCCATATAATATACGTTTTATTATATTTTTCAATTTTTATATATCTCATTATATTCTTCTTCTATATAATATATATATATTATAATATATATATATATTATATATTATATATATTATATATATTATATTAATACACATATATATATATTTATATAAATTAT
>JABUQX010005018.1:0-22500 GCA_015478945.1 Trachelipus rathkii
TTAAAAAATTAAGCAAAGACAAAATTTTCAACAGAGATCTATTGTTTGAAAACACTTCAAGGACTACCATTTACATTTTCAAATCTCAATATTTTTTTATAAACGTCTTCTAATATATTTCTTTTCTAATCTGAAACATATATATTTTGTTGGCTATTTTTATTATTTATAAGATTCATTTTACCTTTATATTTTGCTTTTAATTTTTTTCTTTTTAAATTTTATTTATTTATATTTTTAAATTAATTTATTTATTTTTTTATTTAATTAAAAAAATATTTTGGGTTAAAACTTTTTTTTATTTATTTATTTTAATTTTATTTATTCAAAAAAATTTTATTAATATATTTTATTATATTTTATAAAATTATTTATTTTTCAAATATTATTTACTTTTTCATTTTATTTGTTTAAAAAATATATGTATTTTCATAACTTTAATTATTTTTTATTTTATTTGTTTAAAACATTTTGTTTTTACTAAAATTTAAATTCTTTTTATGTTTATAACGTAAAAAATTTGCGTTTTATTAACCCAAAAATAGTAAAGCAAACTATCCACCCTACCCCTTCTACTTATCCATGATCTATTGATATATTGATATATTGATCTATTGCCTTAAGTCATATTTCGGTGTCTTTTTTTGTATGCATAACATGGAAATAAGTTCTTTGAGTGAAAAATCATTTTAAAGTGTAATAGTTTATCGACCCTAAAGCAGTAAAGCAGTAAAGCTGTAATGCTGTAAATCTGTAAAGCAGTAAAGCAAACCACTCAAACCCTCCCACTCATCCATGATCAATTGATCTATTGATCTATTGCCTTTAGTCATATTATGGATATCATTTTGTATAAATTTAACATAAAAGCAAGTTCTTCGAATAAAACATCATAGTAAAGTGTAATAGTTTACTGACCCTAAATTAGTAAAGCAGTAATGCAGTAAATCAGTAAAACAGTAAAGCAAAACGACCAACCCATCCCTCCCACACATCCATTATCTATTGCCTTAAGTCATATTTTGGTTATCATTTTATATAAACATAACATTCTTTTTGGGGATCACAAACATAGGAGAGCTATGGGAAGAAGAGATTGGCTTAATGTAGCCTTTTTGAAGAGACTTTGTGGTCCATTCATCTATGTGTGTGAGATATTTGTGTGGGAGTCGATACTGTGGGCGATATAGTACCTTTGGGGGGTCTGGTTTCAGTTGTAGAGAAAATTTTTGCAGAGGACATATGAGGACTTCGTCGTAATCCTCAAGTGCGTTGACGTCTCTATATGAGAGTAGAAGTTGAAGTAACTGATCAAATAATTTTTAATCGTGTAAAAGAGTGTCCTTTTTTGAGGTGTCTTTGAAAGATGAGGTGAGAATTTCTTTATAGGCGGACACAAGTTGTGTTGTGGTTAGGCCTTGACTAGAGGTAGCAAGGTGTGTATGGGCGGTTTCTATTAAAGCAACTAAAACTATAATAGAGTTTGCAGCGGATACAATTGTATTCTTTTGTAATGTTTGGGGATTGCTCAAATTAATGATGCCTATCAATATTTGGCCTTTATTGCATGTGCTGAGAATACTGCCGGCGTAAAGATAATTATTAATACGAGTGCTATTTGTTGGCAAAACTAAATTTTCTGAGGGTGTTGTGTGAGCTGAAGAGAGGGGATGAAGCGAAAGTGTTGTTTTGGAGTGTGGATGAATTTTCGTAGTAGAAGTGGTATAGAGATAGCATTCCATATCCGAGCCTATAAGATGGTGGTGAGAGAGGGTGTTATCATTTGAGTATAAAGGCGTGATGTGTTTAGTCTGAGATGGAGACTGTGAGAGAGGAATGAAAGGAATTACGGAAGCTTTTTTTTTTTGATAAAGTGAGTGGGTCGGAAAATATATCGTCTTCATTTTCAAAGATGAGGTAAGAAGTGTGATATTGTGGTTGAAGAGATGGAAGTGTGAGGAATGAGCGAATTTTGTGTGCGGCGTGTGAATGAGTAGGATGAGTTAGTAATGGTGAATGGTAGGTGTGTTATTTATGTCAACGGCTAGCATAAAATTTTTGAGATAGAGAGAGATGGGAGCATTACCAAAGAGGTTAGTACCTAAAAGGAAATCTGAATGAAAAGAGCAGAGGGAATCATGAACTACCATAAAAGTCACTGGGAAATATGATGTTGCAATGCGTATTATGGATGAAAGATGGAGCCTGTAATCGATTTGAGTTGAATGTTACATTTGTGTAATGGTATTTGGGTGCTGAGTATATTTTGGAGGTTGTGAAAGACTGAGAGTTTACATATAGAGCCATTGGATCCGGTGTTTAATATAAATGATTTGTGTTACAAATTGCCATTGTTGAAAATTACTGGAGCTTTCAGGAAATACATTAGACCCGCCGTGTTGCTAGATTGAGATCTTTTGGGAGATTAGGTGTTAAGGCAGGGAGAGATTGTGCTAAATGTGAGGGAAGAAGGATGCGATTCCTGAGTTCAATGTGCAACCATTAAGGTATTTGAAACAATAGGTTGAGACGTTGATAAATGTTGCTTAGAATGCTGAGAGTGAGAGAGAGAGAGTGTGTGTATGTGGGTTAATATGCGAACTTGGGTAGTGAAAGAGAGATGGGAGTGAGTGCGAATGTGGAAAGAGTTAAGAAATTGCAATATTTGGTTGCAATTGTGAATGTTGAAGCTGGTAAGGAAGGAAAGTGGGTGAGGAGAGGAAATCATGTTGCAATATGTGTGAGGGTGTTTGAGCCTGTGTGCAATAAGTGTTAGTAGAATTATTAATACTATGAATATTTTTAAAAATACTATAGTTGCCGTTAGCATTATTAGTAGTACTGAAATTTAATTTAATATCATGCAGGTAATTATTATTATTATTACTATTAATTAGTGATCGTTATGTGAATCTAAATTTTGTGAGGATTTGCGTGCTTTAACTCTAATGGAATCTCTATCTCCATTAAAAAAAAATTACTAGAAATATTTAAATTGAAGAATGTACGCTCTGGGAAGGGGAGAGATCTAGCGGAGTGCTGGGGCCAAATCTCAGAACTCAAAAATATTATTGAGCATTTCCATATCATTCTTGCTCGAGTCTTGAATTGAATCGCCTGGTTGTTGATAATTAGAGTGATAGTCTAAGGAATATTACTGCTGTGTGAAATGACTTTCCATAAAGGGTATATCTTGATTTTCTTCATTTTGTAGTAAATTGGGTCATTTTCTTGAATGTTTGTAGAGATTAAGTGCGTATTTTGAAACTGATTTATTTGAGAATTCCAATTTTTCTGGCGCAGTGATGAAGAATGGGGGCGATTTTGGTTGATAGTTTGGCTATCATGAGGAAATCGTTTTTCTTGGGGGTCTGATTTGAAGCAACATCGTACCCCCTTATATTCGGTCCTATATGCTGTTTGATCTCCAAAGTCCTTTTGTGATGCTCTCTTCGATTTGAAGAGTGATTGGAATGCATTTGACTGTAAAATCTGGGTATCTTGGTTGAAATCTGGAAATTTTGCAAAGGGGTGTGGATCTTCGAACATGGGATTGATAACATTTTGGACAATATGGATTAAATGGACACTGGCTCTTGAAGTGACCTGATTGTTCACAGTGGTAGCATATAGGAGGTGAATGCTCGGGGTTTAAACTGGGATGCGAAGGAAATGATTGTTGAGTTTGGGTGGCAAGTGAAGGTTTTTGAAGAAAAGTTTGCTTCTGCATGGGTTGGGTATAAGGTTTTGGTCTCGAAAATTTTCCACCTTTTGTCAGTAGGTTGACATTCATTTGAAGAGTTACAAAGTCAGGGTTTGGGCTAGGTAGATTGTAGAGTCCGCCATGGGACTATTGAAGGAACTACAGTATTTGCTTGGGGAGAGGCAGGTCGTATTCGTACTCTTTTGCAAATTATATTTTGTAGTCATGCAAATGGCTTGGTATTTGTGTATAAAGAAATCTGGTTGCTATCGCATTTATAAATTTGTCTGGGAAGTTGAGAGTGGAGTCTTTTTAGTTCAGTTTTTCGAAAAATTCTTTGACTAGCTTTTGTAAGGACAAAACACTGGAAGAGAGTGTTTCTTTGTCATTCTACTTGAATTGCAGAATACATTCGAGTGCTTTAAAGTGGTGCAAAGAATCTTCTGGGAGGACGAGGGAGCGGAGAGTATCAATGAAGTTTTGAAATTTGTTCATGCGAAGGAGGTCAATAATAGAGCTAAAGAGCCATCTGAATTCTCCATCGAATAAATGGATCTGACCTCTCGCTTGTATGATTTTTCATTTACTAGTCGTGCAGTGTTTTAGTTCAATGTTTGTAGCCACCGTAAGAAACTTGGCTGTTCCAAGTGTTTAGAATGCGCCCTGTGAGTACAAGTTCATTCTCGGAAATGAACATGATTGCCGCAAGTGTTGGCGGGGATTGAGGAGTTTGGGAGGACCCAACGGAGCTTTCATTCTCGTCCATCATTGAGGAATTTATATATATTTTTCTTTGAAGAAAATGTGTAAAATTCTAAATTCATAAGTACAAGCTTCTAGAGGTTCTTTTTTTTTTTGCTGTTGAGGGTTTGTGTATTTTCAGCATGTGACTGAGACGTCGTTCCAGGTGCGTTTACTAGCCGATCAAAGCTTTCGCTATTTTGAAATGTGCGAACAAGGTTGTACGGAAAACTTCTCCCTTATTTCAAACTTTATTGTAATACACAAACTTAGGAACCTAAAAAATATAAAACAATAATTATAACAATAACCATAATTACAATAATAACAAGAATAACAATAATAGTAACGTTAGAAATTAAAAATATATGGAAAATAAAATGAGATGAAAATGCTGATTACAGAAATGCTAATATTGAGAATAATAATGATAATATCATTAATGATATTAATTATATTATGTATACCGTACTAATAATAATAATAATAATAATAATAATAATAATAATAATAATAATAATAATAATAATAATAATAATAATAATAATAATAATAATAATAATAATAATAAAAAGCTATAGATAATAATAATAATAATAATAATAATAATAATAATAATAATAATAATAATAATAATAATAATAATAATAATAATAATAATAATAATAATAACTAAAAATATAAAAAAATAACAATACTATTAATAATAATGATATAAATAAACCAATTACAACTACAATAATAATAATAATAATAATAATAATAATAATAATAATAATAATAATAATAATAATAATAATAATAATAATAATAATAATAATAAATAAAAAATAATAATAATAATAATAATAATAATACTAAACATAATAAAAAATAAAACAATACTATTAATAATAATGATACTACACATAAACCAATCTACACTTGCAGTTAATAACTATGATAAGAAATATAATAATTATAATAATACTATAATAACTAATATAATAATAATCAATAACAAAAATATAATACATAATCAATCATAATAATCAATAATAATAATAATAATAATAATAATAATAATAATAACAATAATAATAATAAAACTAACAGCAATAATAAGAATAATAATAATAATTGTAACATCTGTAATACTGAAGTAGTGAAAATAATAATAATAAAACTAAAAACAATAATAAGAATAATAATAATAATAATTGTAACATCTGTAATACTGAAGTGTGAAAATACATATAAATAATATAATATAATAATAAATAATAATAATAATCATATTAATAATAATAATCAATATAATAATAAATAATCATAATATATAATAATAATAATACCAAAACGATAAAAAAAATAAAATTAATAAATAGATAATAATAATAATAATAATAATAATAAATCGATCAATAATAATTTATTGAAAAGAATAGTTAGTTAATGTTAAAAGTAGGAAACAACTCACCTCCTAAATCATAAAATTTTACTTGGAATGGAGAGTTTTGTGTGGAAATTTTTGATTTTATATGTTTCTATCTGATGAAAAAGTTCGAAGTACAATTTGATACTGAAATTTTTATTTTATTTTAGAAATAATAATAATAATAATAATAATAATAATAATAATAATAATAATAATAATAATAATAATAATAATAATAATAATAATAATAATAATAATAATAATAATAATAATAATAATAATAATTATAAATAATAAATAATAATAATAATAGAATTAATAATAATAATAATAATCACTAATAATAATAATAATAATAATAACAATAATAATAATAATAATAATAATCAATAATAATAATGATAACTAATAAAATAATAATAATATAAAATAATAATAATAATAATAATAATAATAATTATCCAGGTGGATGGTGTTTCCATGGGTTCCCCGCTTGGACCAACATTCGCTGACTTTTACATGTCACATATTGAAAATTTAGCATTAAGCAAAAATAAATCTTTCAATCCCAGATTATATACGATGTGTTGAGACACCTTCGTGGTCTTTGAATGTGATGAAGATGTTAAGCTTTTTATTGATGAACTCCAAAATTTAAGTGTCCTAAATTTTACTTTTGAAACATTTGAAAATAATTCCTTCCATTTCTTAGACGTTAACATCTTCTTTCACCACAAGTAATTACGTCAAGCCTACTGACAAAGGCCTTTATGGTAATTTCAGTTCACACTTACCCCTTAATTACAAAATAGCTCTAATTAAAACTTTACTGCATAGAGTGTACCGCACTTGCTCTGACTGGAAACATTTTGGATCGCAGAGACTCTCAACGAATTAAACAGAATCCTTGCTAATGAATAACTTTTCTCATATCTGATAGATAAAACTCATTAACAAAAAACTTTTATATAAGAAATTCTCGCGAAGAAAAAGCAGAAAGATAAATAGCGATAGCTCTGACTTTTCTTTTTCAAAGATCGCAAACCGATAGATAGATTGTTAACTATGAAAATATGCAGGTTAAGGAAAATAATTCAATATCACATCAAGTCAAAATCTAACGTTCCAGAAATAAAACTTAGATGTTACTAAAAGGCATTGAAACTTTCATCTATGTTTTCAGAAAGAACTAGTTGGACTAAGGAGAATGTGAATCATGTAGTATACCAATTTTACTGTAATAAAGATGGCTTTAATGCCTCCTTACATGCGGGTATGCTACTAATTCCTCCTCAAACTCGTGTCTCACAAAATAGTAACCAGGCCTAGTCAAGATTCTCTAGTAAGATCTTTGAACACTTGTAAATGAACCAAGTAACTCCCAAGCATAATCTCGACATTTCTAATTTTGACATACTACACCTAGCAGGAAATTTTTTTGAATTGGGGCTGTCTGAGTCGCTCTTAATAAAAAAGAACAAGCCAATTACCAACATTTAGGACAATGAAATGGGAAATTTTTTGAACATTTTTTAGGTTTAGCTAGATAGAGTCTCTCTATTAATATAATTATTACTTAAGGATTTTAGATTTACTTCAGTTATAAATACTTTAATTTTGTTATTCAACATTTATCTTTAAATAACACATTTTTGTTTTTCACTCAATTGTTAAATTAGTCTAGAACTCGTCTCTGATGATGCCTGAAGTGGCTAGGCGAAATATTAGAATAAAAGTTAAGAAAGCTGTTGTTCTATTCTATTCTAGAATAGTCCTTAAAAAAGTCAGTCATGAAGCGGTTGATGCCTTTAGGAAATTGGAAGAGCTTGCAAATTTAGCATTAAATTAGAAGCTGATATAAAATTTCTAAAATAATAATGAATAATAAAATAATAAACAATAATAATGAATAATAATAATAATAATAATTAATAATAATAATAAATATAATAAAAAATAATAAGTAATAAAAAATAATAATAATAATAATAATAATATAATAATAACAATAATAATAATAATTATAATAATAATCAATATAATAAAATAATAATAATAATAAATATAATAATAATATAATAATAATAATAATAATAATAATAATAATAATAATAATAATAATAATAATAATAATAATAATAATAATAATAATAATAATAAAAATAATAATAAATAATAATAATAATAATAATATAATAATAAAATTAATAATAATAATAATAATAATAAATAATAACATATAGTAATAAAATAATAATATAATAATAATAATAATAATAATAATAATAATAATAATAATATAAATAAAATAATAATAATATAATAATAATGATAATATATAATAATAATAATAATATACAATAATATAATAATATTAATAATAATAATAATAATAATTAATAATGATAATAATAATAATTAATAAAAATAATAATAATAATAAATAAGTAATAAATAATAATAATAATAATAATAATAATAATAATGATATAATAATAAAATACATAATAATAAATAAAATTTAATAATAAATAATAATAATATTAATAATTAATAATAATATATAATATATAATAATAAATAATATAATAATAAAATAATAATAATAATAAATAATAATAATAATAATAAAATAAGTAATAATACTTATAATAATGTATAATAATATACTAAATGATAATAATAATATATAAAATATAATATAATAATAATCAATAAATAATAATAAATAATAATAATAATATATATAAATATAATAATAATAATAATAGATAATAATAATAATAATAATTGAATAATAATAATAATAATAATATAATAATAATAATAAGAGAGAAGAAGAGAGAAGAAGGAAGAAGTAAGAGGAGAAGAAGATGAAGAAGAAGAAAGAAGAAGAAGAAAGAAGAATGAAGAAGAAGAAAGAAGAAGGTAGAACAATAAAAGAAGAGAGAAGAAGAAAATGCCGAAGAGCAAGACCCAGTCGAGCAAGAAGAAGAAGTAAGAAGCAAGAAGAAACATGACACTACCCGAACTACTAGAACGAGCCGACTAGCAGAACTTTACAGGTTCCCACTCAAGGCTTAGTCCTGCTGAAGTATTTTTTGTTTTGCTATTGCACTTAATGTGTCTATATCTTTCTTAGAAAACAATCTGTTTAGTAGTTTTCCAAGATAAATATTGTTATTTTGGTCTTTAATTTCTCTGTAACATATGAGTTCTGCTCACTTACGATGCAGATCTGCTTCTAAACCGCAACAAACAAGAGCCCATAATTATGTTAAGTATTTGTTTATTTATTAGTTTGCTTCACCCTGAACAGTTTCTGTTTTCCTCTAGAGCATCAATACATCCATAGTGCGTGGATGTGTCCCTACTGCCGAATATGAACATAATGGTTTTGCTTCCTCAGAACAGTTTCTGTTTCTTAAGCATGCAAAATTCTACAAGTGCTTACAAGTGGGTGTAAATGTTACGAATATTTTTTCAATACTCTCATGTGATGCGGATTAGATCACGGTCCTAAGAACATATATGTTCTATGCGGGAAACATTAAATCCTATTTATTAGTTATTTCAGTGTGATTTGGAGTGTAAGATCACCGGTCTTGAACAGACATGTTCTTAGGTGCAGTAAACATTCTATAAGACTGATTAAATTATAGCTATTTTAGTGTGATCGATTAGATTACCGTCTTAGAGCAGGTGATATGTTCTATGCGGTACACTAGTTATTCTATTACCTAGATATATTTGTACAGATGTTCTATGCGGTAACATTATCAAAAGTTAATTTACTACAGTTATTCGTTACAGTTATTTGTAACAGATTTTTTCAATGTGGTGAACATCAAAGCTAATACAGTTATTCAAGTGGGTGCATTCGATTAGATTAACCGTCCTAGAACAGGATATGTTCTAATAACGGTAAATCTAAAGTTATTTGACTACAGTTATTCATTACAGTTATGTTGGTTTAAACAGATGTTCTAATAGCCGGTGAACTATCAATAGTTATTTTCCTTATCAGAGTTATTTTGCATTTTACAGGTATAGTGTACAAATGTGTTCTCATGTCGGTGTAAATCAATTTTTACTTACAGTTTATTCATGTAATGTTTATTTGTAACTCAGATGTTCTGAAGTTTATAGGCGGTTGAAATCCATCATAGCTAATTTATTACGGGTTAAAGCGTAAAGGGTGCGATCGGGATGTTATCCCAAAACCATCTTTAGAACGGGATTTACTTTTGCAAGCTCATGAAAATCAAAGCTACTAGGGCAAGCCGTAATCATATTTCCCGTGTATTTATCAAGACATTTTCTAAATAGACTTTCAGCTTTTTTTTATGTTCAATTTTAACATATTCGGATGACCTACTGTTCTTGTATTGAATAGAGGTAATCGAGTTGATGAACGTACACTCAGACCAATATCCTTAAAGTGTTTATCTAATGTTTTTCTTGGATCAATCGGTTTTCTCGCTAACCGAACTTTCATAAGAGAAGACTAATCCAGTACTCGGGTACATCCTACAGACGAAATTCTTAAGCATACGTTGGTTTTGGGGAAATCGTGTAACATGCGCAAAGTTTTAGTACCCATTAGTTTCTTTGGTGTTCGACTTTGTTAAAATCAATATTAACGCATTGCCGTGTAATCGATAATTACTTCAAATTTTAGATTTGTAATTTTTGAAAGAATTCCTATTAATTTTCCTCTCATATTCTTGTCTTTTAAAGAATGTATGATCTAATTTCACGTAGTCGTTGTTCGTATGACTAACCTGCTCGTATTCTGGTATTAATTTGGTTTTCCTTCTTTCTTTCGTATTCTTTGAATTTTTTCCTAAGATTCCTTTTTGAGGTATGGCTCCAAAACTGCTCTGCGTATTAATTTTTCCAAGATAGAATGAAGAAGAAGAGAATGAAGAAGAAAGCAGAAGTACAGAAGATTAGGAAAGAATTGGAAGATAAGAGAAGTAAGGAGAAGAAGACTTAGAAGAAGATAGAACGAAGAAGAAGAAGAAGAAGAAGACCCGATATAATTTAAGAATAAGAAGAGAAGAAGAAGAAGAAGAATGAAGAAGAAGAGAAGAAGAAGAACAGAAGAAGAAGAAGAAGAAGAAGAAGAAGAAGAAGAAGCAGAGAAAGAAGATAGATAGAAGAAGAAGAAGAAGAAGCATTATAGTTACCACAAGTTACATTATAGTTACTAGAAGTTTTAGTATTAGTATTAGTATTCGACTATGCATGAAGATTTCAGTCTCATCTCCCATTATGCTGCCTAGTGTCGCTGTAAGTAATATTTTTTTGTTTATTTTTTCAGTATCTTCCCGTGAACGATAGACGAAGACACGAAGATAGAGTAAAGACAAAGAAGAAGAAGAAGAAGAAGAAGAAGAAGAAGAAAAAATTGAAGATAGAAGAAGAGAAGAAGAAGAAAGAATGAAAGAAGAAGAACGAATTTAAGCTTAAATTCGCGAATGATTCGTGGAATTTAGATGAAGATATATAATAATAATGCCATAGATAGATTAAATAATAATAATACTAATAATTGATAATAATTAATAATAAGATCAATCGAATAATATCTATATGAATACATAATAATAATTAGATATACTAATAATATGAGTATAATAATAAGTTTAATAATAATAACTAATGCAAATAATAATATATATAAATACATTAATAAGAATCATTATAATACTAGATAATAATTAATCAATAATAATAATAATAAATAATAGCGGCATTTAGTTGTACTTCGAATATTTGAATTACAATAGCTCGATCTCGACTACTTTGTTCGCTGGATAACTAATTTAGTCCAGATCCATGGACGTTTCTTTCTGCATGCCGATACAACATGATCATGACTATGGATAGAACCCTAATTTGTAGTTGTATCTATTACGAAATTCCCGATTCACACTTCGATTCCTAATTAAAATATGATCATGGTAACCAAATTTTTATTTGATATTACCAAATTTCCGATTCACCCTACGATTCATATTAAAATTTTTGATTAATCAAATAAATATTTGATCTTGATAAACAATTTAAACTAGTACATTTTGATTGTGAAATTTAAAAAGATTTGTTGTAGTATCAAATTTTTTTAATGTTCTTGCCAACATAATTTCTAAAATAATGATGTCGTTGATTATCATGAAAATGTTGACTAAATCATTGTTGCTGAAAATTGATTACTAGTACCAACTGGTTCGTCACGGTTACCACATGTTTTCGTTTATGATAGCAAAAGCAAGCTTATTTTGCAGTAATCATAATTCATTATTGGTTCTATGTAGACCAAAAAAGTTTTGTTGTGACAACCATTTTGTGTTCTATAGAAATAAATATTTTTTTCAGTGCTTGTTCCATGGATAGATATTGCTCCCCATACCATAATTTTCTGGGGAAATTTAACGGTTTTCTTAAGACATTGTGGAAGAAATTCCTCTCCAGATCGTCTTCTCACTGTCGGAATGTTATCGTCGAGTATATCTATAGTAGATTCGTCAGAGAACACAACCTAAAAGAGAAACATCGAATATAAGCATACCCCTGTTCAAACTTGTGCAATGAGAAGTTGGTGTTCAAACATTACCATTAAAATTTATTACACTGTAAGGCTTAGATATTACAATTTGGTTATAGAACTAGGGACCGACCGGGGCGGGAATTTTGCCGGGGCCGGGGCCGGGGCCGGGGCCTGGGCCGGGGCCTGGGCCGGGGCCTGGGCCGAGGCCGGGGTTAGCTAAAATTAGAAATGCAAGTCAAAAACACTGAAAGTCTTAAAACTTATGATGAAAATTAAATATAATTTCAATTAATTAATCATTTTAATTATAAAAGAGGAATACATTTAATTAATTAAATTAAATAAATATTTTTGAAAGAAATTTTTAGAAAATAATTGATTTTCTAAAACAGCGTTTCCCAACCTGGGGAACGCGTACCCCTGGTGGTACTTCGCAGACCAGTTGAGGGTACGTGAAAATAATATTGGTGATGGCGGAAAACACAAATTGAAATTACTATGAGCCATGTTCAAAGACTTGCATATCAAGACAAAAAATATTATGAACTTTTATCATAAGTTAATGTGGTTACAAATTATTTTAATGCTGTTTTTATTTGTTTTGATGTTAGACTGCTATTATAAAAAAAAATTAAATAAATTGTAAAATGTAAAATCAAAAATAAAAGCCTTTAAATGTCGTTAATTTGAGTCTTTTGAACATTAAGCTACCCCTAAGAACATTACTACCTGAAAAAAAAAAAACTTTTTTTGCATGAAGGAATGGGTGGGTGTTGGTTTATGAGAAAAAGGGGTACTAACACAAGAGAAGCCTAATCAAGGGGTACAGGAGAGGAAAATGGTTGGGAAGCGCTGTTCTAAAGTAATTTCACATTAAATATATATATATTCATTTATAATGTAAAGCAACTTATATATATATATATATATGTATAATAATAATCAACTATAGTATATATATATATATATATGTATATATATAATATAATAATGTAATAACTATAATAATAATATATATATATATATATATATATCTTTATTTATATATATAATAATATATATATGTATATATATATAATATATAATATATATATATATATAATAATATATATATATAATATATATATATCATATATAATATATAATATATATATATACAATAATATAAAATAGATATATAATATATATAACATATATATGTATATATAATGTAAAGGGTACAGCGGACATGAGTGGTAATATCCCGACATTTATAATAAAAATAAGGCGTACATGACTGATCTTGCCCACTTCTATGGCTTGCCAAAGATTCACAAGCCTAATCACCCCTTACGCCCTATCATTTCCAATACTAATTGCACTACTTATAAACTTTCTTCCTGGTTATCTTCTCAATTAAAACCATTAATCGGCAAAATTTCACCTTCCCATCTCATCAATACAGAAGATTTCATACAACGTATTCATACACTTAATCCTTCCACACACCAATTTCTTAGCTTTGACGTCACCTCCCTTTTCACTTCCGTACCTGTCCCATTTACTCTAAACTTACTAGAAAACTATATTCAAGAACATAACATCACTTTAAATTATCCTTTCTCCCTTCTTAAACAACTTATTTCTCTCACACTTGATCACAGTTTCTTTACTTTTAACAATTCTTTTTACAAACAAACTTATGGCCTCTCAATGGGTTCTCCCTTATCTGCCACTTTAAGCAATATTTTTATGGAACTCTTTGAACACCACTACATTATTCATCACCCTTCTCTTTCTAATGCCACATGGCTTCGTTATGTGGACGACGTGTTCTGCGCACTTCCAAATGACATCAATATAAATTTCATTTTACAACATATCAATAACATTCATCCCTCTATCTCCTTCACACATGAATTACCTATTAACTCTTCTCTACCTTTTCTTGATACTTTAATTTCATGGAAAAACTCTCCACATCTATCCTTTTCTGTCTACAGAAAACCCACTTCCTCCTCTTATATACATTGGTTTTCGACTCATACATATAACACAAAATTAGCTACACTAACTGCCCTCTATCTTAGAGCCCTTCAAGTTTGCTCTCCTCCTAATCTCTCAACAGAAACTCAATTTCTTTTTCTACTTTCATCAAACTAAAATATCCTCCTTATGTCATTAATTCAGCATTTCGCAAAGCCAAACAAAAATTCTATAATAGTAACCCTCCCATTCCTCACACCACTTTTTCTTATCTTCCCATTCCTTATAATTTAAATCATCAATTAAAAGAACATCTTCCCAAAAATATTCGCTTTATAAAAAGTAATACAATTCCTTTGAAAAAAGTTTTTAAACCCCCTAAAATTAATACTTATCAAACGCAATGCATTTATAAAATTCCCTGCTATGACTGTCCATCTGTTTACATCGGCGAGACTAATGATCTACCCAGACGAGTTAAACAACATAAACATGATCTTATCAAAGACTCTCCTAATTCAGCTTTAACAGTCCATCGAACTCTGCACGACCATAAAATCAATATAAATTCCGTTTCTCCATTGAAATACATCAATCAAGTTATGAAGAGGAAAATAATTGAATCGTCATATATATATATATTATAAATTAAATAAAATACCGGGCGAAGTGAGCCTTGACATTATTCAAAATTCTATACTCCTAAATTCAGGATGCCTTAAGGATGTGAAGAGGAGGGACGGCCAACTAAATTAAACAATATTTTTCATTTAACTTTTTTTATTTTTGTATATTCTTGTCATTCCATCGGACAGAGGCCTTTGATTGTCTTAGGCGAAAGCTAATGGTTACTTTGTTTTGTTTATATTTCATAATTTTATCTGTGATGTTTTATTAAAGTATTATTTTACGTGCCTAGGGTGACTATCCTATATATATATATATATATATATATATATATATATATATATATATATATATATATATATATATATATATATATATATATATATATATATATATATATATATATATATATATATATATATATATATTAATTCAATTAAATAAATAATTTTTAAAAGAGATTTCGGAAAATATTTGATTTTCTTGAAGATATTTACTTTAAATAAATAAATACATTTATATTTTAACAATTATTATTTCCTTTTCCGAATTCGTTTGATATATCAAATTTCGAATATTTTTATGTTAAAAACTCGGAAAAATTATAATTTGGCCAATTTTAATTTGAAATCATAGTAAATACCAAAAAAAAAATTGATTATATTTAGGTATGTTTATATATTTTGCATCAATTTATAACAAAGGAGTAATGGAATTAAAATATATATTTTTATTTTGTTTGATTTAACCCTCTATTATTTAGTGTAAATTTACAGTTAACCCCGGTAGAAAACCCCGGTTTTTCCTGATTTTTGGCCGGGGCCGGGGCCGGGGCCGGGGCCCCGGTCGGTCCTTATATAGAACTTACTTTTATTATGCAACATTGCGAAAAATATATAATAATTAATCGTATTTCCCTTCATCCAATCATCAGAGGTCCAATTGGCATGAGTTTTTGGTCCAAGTATAAAGAGATTCCACCATTGCATTAGTAATCTGGATTTCTTTCTGGGATGATAGCCTTTAGTCTCGCCTTCAGAAGCCTGTTGTTTACCGCTTTGCGGTTTAGTTCTATTCTTTCATTAGCCAATACACTAAAATATTTGCCTGAATGATGCTCTACTGTCCTTGACGGCATTTTGCACGATCTTTCTATCAATCCTTGGAGTCGTTTTCCTTTTAATTCCACATTTTCCATTTCACTGTAAAGCCAAATTCTGACACTTATCTTTCTTTTCCTTTATAGCGTTAACAGACTGAGGGGAAATATTAAATTTTTGACAATTTCATTTTGTTTTAGCATACTTTCGTCTAATAACACTTTAATTTGTCCAATTTTTTTTGGACTTAAGTCCTTCGCTTTACCCATATTTTAATATTGTTACACAAACCTTTTAAACTTGAATGATGCTAAAAAACACATATATTAATAAACAAAAGTAATTCAGAAACATCAAATGAACATTTTAATTTATAAAAATGACGCTATAACACACACACACGATCATAGAAACATCTTCTCTCACCGAAAACTATGAGCGAACTGAATTCAAGGTCAGCTGATGAAAGTGACTCATGTACGTTCAAGGTTATAGAAGATTTATCCTGTTTAAAATTTTCATTCAATTTTAGCTTAAAACTGTATAAAAATAATATATTTTAATGGCTATTACATTAAAACGCATAAATACGACAAATATCATCAATTTCAAACAACTTTCTTGAGACAGCAACCAAAACTGAAAAATCTTTAATTTTTCCAATACTATATATATATATATATATATATATATATATATATATATATATATATATATATATATATATATATATATATATATATATATATATTTCCCACATATATATATCCTCACCTTTCTCACCAAGCGCCTCCAAGTAGGGTCATTCCCTGTCGTTTGCAATGCTTCTCCACAGGACCCTCTCTTCGTACAGTCGATGTTCCTCCACCTGATCCAGCGTCCATCCCCTCTTCGCCACAGCCACCGCCACTCCATCCTTCCATCTTTTCCTTGGTCGTCCCGCCGGTCTTCTACCTGCAGGCTGCCATGCATAAAATCTAGCCGGGTATCTCTTCATCCATCCTTCTGATGTGTTCTATACCATCTCAGTTGCTGTCTCTCAATCAGATCCTCCACCGCCTCGACTCCCAACTCCTCTCTTTATCTCAGTACTCCTTCTTCTCACTCTTCTGGTCACCCCCACTATCAACCTCAACACCCTCATCTCCGCCGCCACGATCTTACTCCTTGTTCTGGTTGTAAGTGTCCACGACTCCGACCCAAACAAAAGTACCGGTCTCAGAATCGTGGTATAAATAAGTGTTTTAACCTGTCTCGTCACATGTCTGTTTCTCAGCAAGGGATATAGCTGACCAACTCCTCTGAAGAGTATTTCACTATTTTTTTTTCTATTTCACCCTCCATCATTCTACTGCTGTTTACCGTAACTCCCAAATACTTAAAATTCCTCGCATCTTTTATCCTTTCCCCACCGATCTCTATGTTTATGATTCTCTCCTTCCTAGCTATCTCATCACTAGTCTTTCTCCCTTATTCATCCTCAGCCCTCCCGTCGCAGCACCCCTCATTAATCAGTACTCTGCTTAACGTCTCCCTGTCTCTTGCAACTAGAGCAATATCGTCCGCATATGCCATTACAACAATCTCCTCCTCCTCCACCCCAATCTCTCGCATACACTTGTCCATATACAGGATGAACAACAACGGTGACAACACTCCTCCCTGTCTAACACCTGTCTTCACTCCAAACCACTGTCCTATCCCATACGCTGTTCTAACGGCACTTCACTTACTGTGTAAAGTCTCCTTATCACTCTAATCAACTTGGGTTCTATCTGATAGTAGCGATCCTCGAGTGTCTCTCCCAAAGTTTTACCCTAGGTACACTGTCAAATGCCTTCTCTAAATTCACAAAAGCCATATACATTTCCTTTCCCTCCCAGCTCTTTTCTATCATCATATTCAGAAAATATCCAAATTCGCTGTTCCTCGTCCGGGCCTGAATCCATACTGCGCTTCATTCAGCTTGTCCTCGACTCCCGTCCTGAGCCTTTTCTCCAATATCCTTTCATATAACTTCATGGCATGCGGCAGCAACGATATGCCCCTATAATTGGAACAGTCGCCCCTATCTCCTTTTTTGAACACCGGGCATACTATCGCCCTGCCTCACTCGGCAGGTACTCTCTCCACTCTCCAGAAATCATTAAATATCTTCAACATCCATCGCATGACCTCCTCACATCGCATTATCTCCACCGGCAGCCCATCACATCCTGGACTCTTCCCATTTTTCATATTCCCTATTGCCATCTCCAACTCTTCCATTGTTATCGCACCCTCATCCACGTTTATTCGGAGCTGTTCCTCTCTGCGTTCAGGAAGGTTCTCTTCTCCTTCTTCCTGATTATATAACTCTGAAAAGTACTCTCCCCACCTGTCGCTGATCTCATCAGGGTCCACTCTCAGCCTACCCGCCTTATCCTTTACTGAGTGTGCAACAGTCGACTCCTGTCCTCGTAGGTTTTTTGCCATGTTATATATTAATTTCTTAGTTCCACCCATATCCTGTCTCAGTTGTTCACCGATCCTCTCCCACGCTTGCTCCATCGCTCTCCTTTTTATGGTCTCGGCCTCATTTCTATTTACCACATATTCCGCTCTTGTCTCAGGGGATCTTCTTTTCATCCATGCTCTAAACTTTTTATTTTTCTCCTTTACTGCACGTGCAACTTCATCTGTCCACCACGCAGTCTTTTTCTTTCTGGAACTTGTTGTTTTTACCCCCGTATTTCACGCACATGTTATCATTTTTTCTTTAAAATACTCCCACTCTCCTTCTACATCTACAACATTCTCTTCTTCCTCTGGTATAATATCACGGACTTTTTCTACAAAAACCCTTTTCACTTCATCCTCCTTTAATCTCTCCACTGCTATCCGCTCTCTCGTTACCATCTTCGCTGGTAACGGGGTTTTTAGATTTAATATCCCTACCACCAAACGATGGTCCGAATCCACCGACACTGATGGTATACTTTTCACGTCTCTTACCACCTTCTTGTTGTTAATTAGTATAAGGTAAATCATTGACTTATCCGTGTAATCCTCAACAATACTATTCCACCTGTACCAGGTCCATTTATGCGAGTCCCTATGCGCAAAGTATGTATTCATCACTGCCAACCTATTGCTTACCGCAAAATCCAACAACCTCTCCCCCTCCGCGTTTCTTTCTCCTATTCCAAACGCCCCCACTGCTATCTCGGTACCTATTCTCTCCCTTCCTATGTGCGCATTCAAGTCCCCCATGACAATTTTCACTTCAGTATTCATTCCGTCATACACATTTTGCAACTGTTCATAAAAAACATTCTTTTCTTCCTGTGGTCTTCCTTGGTGTGGTGCATAGACCTGTATTATGCCCACACGTCTCCTTTTCAGCCTCAGTGCTATTGCAATTATTCTTTCATTTTTAAAGACGATGTCCTCCACTCTGTCTGCCAAATCCGGGGTCAGGAACAATGCCACCCCGTACTTTCTCTCCTCATCTCTCCCCTTGTATATCAGTTGGTAATCATCATGTATTCTCCTCCTCCCCTCACCCTTCATCCTCGTCTCGCAGACACCAAGAACATCCAGTGTCCTCTCCTCCATCATACCCACAACCTCCTCCTCCTTTCCCTCCATTGTACTAGCATTAATAGTTCCTATACGGAACTTATCCCTGTGTAGTCGAGTTCGTAGTCCATTTTCATGCCTTGTCAACAACCGAAAAGATCCGTCCTGGTTCCGAGGCATCACAAGCGCGTCTTGAGCCACAGCAATCCACCGCCGGCTGGCTAGGCCTGTCACGGCTTCTTTTTCTGGACTGGTATTTAGTCTCCTCCCGGACATGTATAGCCCCCCAATTGGGTTACAGAGCTCTCTCCACAGTCTCCAGGCACCTGTCCTGTCGAATTAAGCCAAATCACCACGACACGGTAACCAGCCCATTATCATGGTAGATGGAGCTCCATGATAGTCGTGGTATATATATATATATATATATATACTATATATATATATATATATATATATATATATATCACTGCTCATATATATATATATATATATGCTCTACTGCCAACTGCTGCTGCTGCTATATGCTCCATACTTAACCATGCTATCTTCTTCTTCTTGCTGTATCCAGTGGCGGCTCGCCGTCTCTATGGGCTCTGAACTTTGCAGCCCACTCCAAATTAAAAATGCCAGGCATAGGATGTTGATAGAAATATGAAATTTTTGTCAAAGTAAAGTGATCTGATTTTTTTAACAATTTAATACATAAAAAATTAGTAATCAATTAAGAAAATAACAAAGGAATCCTTTTTCCAACTGCAAATTATTGCGTACGATATTTATTTCAATATATCCAATTGAAATAAAATGTAAGACTCTATATATCCGCCCTTAAAATAAGCCAATTTTATAAAGTTCTTAAAAATAAGACAAATAAAGCAACTTACGGAAATAAAGAATTCAAAATTCCTATAGTACTTTTTATAATGTTGCCAGTTTGGCTTTTATTATTTCATAGTAACTTGGAAGTTTTTCTCATATAAAATTAAGGTTCAAATTTTACAGAGTTGCTAGATTTGTCCATGTAATGTCCTTCTTTTACTTGTATATAGAGACACTAAAGTCAGTTTTTTCGCATCTTGCATGGGGAGAGTTTGTGTTTATTTTTTTGTGCGAGAAATAACATAGTGAAAATATATGCAAAAATAATTACCCGTATATATTTATATATATATATATATATATATATATATATATATATATATATATATATATATATATATATATATATATATATATATATATATATATATATATATATGCTCTTCCAATATGTCCCGACTAATGTAATATATATATATATATATATATATATATATATATATAGAGAGAGAGAGAGAGAGAGAGAGAGAGAGAGAGAGAGAGAGAGAGAGAGAGAGAGAGAGAGAGAGAGAGAGAGAGAGAGAGAGAGAGAGAGAGAGAGAGAGAGAGGAGAGAGAGAGAGAGAGAGAGAGAGAGAGAGAGAGAGAGAGGCAATTACGTTTTTCGTACTTTTTTCTAAATTTGACACCTCTACAATACAATTTTATTTTTAGGCTTTTGCTTTACCGAATGTGTTCGAATGCATGCAATCGATATTAAAAAAAAAAAAGTCCTATAATTTATGCACACATTTACACATAAATATAAAAAATTAGGTAATAGTCCGTTTGAGGGTAATCCTATCAGATATTGATATTTTAGAAAAGATAATTGATTTTATAATATTTCCATCTAAGAGAGTTATCAAGTCTTTTTAATTGCAAAATGTGTTCGAATGCATGAAATCGATATTAAAAAAAAAAAAGAAAGTTGTAATTTATGCATACACTTACACATAAATATAAAAAAATTATTATTTTACTAGATTGTTATATATATATATATATATATATATATATATATATATATATATATATATATATATATATATATATATATATATATATATATATATATATATATATATATATGTATATATATATATATATATATGCTATATATAAATATATATAACATATATATATATATATATATATATATATATAATATATATATATATGTATAATATATATATGTATATATATATATCTTAATAATTGAGGAGATCACCTCCAATAATATAATATATATCTATGTAATATAATAATAATAATAATAACTATATATATATATATATATATCCAACACTACTATATAACATATATATATAACAACCTTATATAACCAACAATAATAATAATATATATATATATATATATATATATAATATAAACCTTCAGCCCCTCCATGCCAAGTTTACACGAGCCGCCACTGTATATATATATAATAATAATATATAATATATGTATATATATGCTATATATATAATAATATATATATAATAATAATTTATATATATAATAATATATATATATATGTAATAATATAAATAGCTTCTTCTTCTTCTTATATATATATATATATATGAATATCATACCATATATATATATATATATATATCTCAACTATAGCATATATATATAACATATATAATATATATATATATATATATATATAACTAATAATTATATATGTAGTATATATATATATACTAATATATATATATCTTTCTATATTTTACATATATATATATAACCTTAATAATATATATATATGTACTATATATTATTAATATATATATATATATAACTAACTATATATATATATATAATATATATATATATATATATATATATTTATATAAAGAAAATGGCAAGTGATAGTTAATAGTATTATTATTATTATTATTATTATTATTATTAATTATTATTATTATTAATTATTATTATTATTATTATTATTATTTATT
>JABUQX010005018.1:45000-47500 GCA_015478945.1 Trachelipus rathkii
TATTATATGCTCCTATTAGAAGATTAGCTAAGTGAATACATATTGGGCAAATCATTGCAGTTATATAAATCAGCTAATAACACAAACACAACAGACATTATTGCTGCCTCGCCGTTCAACAGTGAAGCGTTATGTTTGCAGATTTAAGGAAAATGGCGAGACTGTAACACCCCTTCAAAGAGATCGTTCTGGTAGGCCTAGAAAATCAAACAGAAGGACTTCAACAATCATAAAGCGATCATTGGAAGCTAATCCAAGAATATCAGCAAGAATTTTAAAAGAAAAAAATCCACAGGTTCTTGGAAACCTCTCTGTGCGAACAATACGCCGTAGAGTTAAGGAACTGGGCTTTAAAAGCTACAAGCCCCGGAAGAAGCCCCTGCTGACGCGTAAACAGATGACACGTAGGGTTGCTTTTGCAAAGAAATGCATATCTTGGGGGGATGAAAAATTTATGTCGGTTTTGTGGTCAGATGAAGCAACATTTACGGTGACAGAGAACAGGGGAGCCCGCGTTTATCGTCGACCAGGAAGTGATCCATTGGATCCACGTTATGTGCAGGGCACTGTAAAGCATCCAGATTCATTAATGGTATGGGGTTGTTTTTCGGGCAGGGGGTTGGGGAAGCTTGTAGTGCTTCCCAAAAATGTAAAAGTTAATAAAGAGGTGTACCTCGAGATATTGATAGACAATTTACCGGAATCTTTTGAGATGGCCCAGGCTGAAATCTTTCAACAAGATGGGGCACCAGCCCACACTGCTAAATACGTCACAACATGGCTAGATGACTGCCTGATTCCTTATATAAACGATTGGCCTGGTAATAGTCCAGATGTAAACCCCATTGAAAACCTTTGGCACATTATAAAAATGGACTTACAAGGAAAGGATGTAAGCTCTATTCCCAAGCTGGAGCAGGCTATCCGGGACTCCTGGGACAAAATCTCACCTGAAACTCTCAGAAACCTGGCATTATCCCTCCCCCAACGACTTAAAGAAGTAATAAAGAGAAAGGGCCACCCAACTAAATATTAAAAGGTATGTTCCATTCTCATTTTACCATGCAATAACTCTCAATAAAAATAAAAAAAATATATAATATCAAATATATATAATAATAAAAACAATATAATAATATAATAAAAATAATAATAATAATATATAATAATGATAATAATAATATAATAATAATAATAATAATAATAATAATAATAATAATAATAATTATAATAATAATAATAATAATAATAATAATAATAATAATATAATAATAATAATAATAATAATAATATTAAATTTAAAATTAATACTAATCATAATAATTAAATTTTGAAAGCTGGGGTTTAGAATCAATTAATAATATTAATGGAAAATTGTGCTTGATGCTTGGAGCACAAATATTGTATGTTAAGTCTGATGTTTGATAACGCAACACGCATATTTTCCTCAAGATTCAACAATCTATTTCTTGTTTTTCATTTTATTGTGACAATTGCAGAGAAAGCTTGTTCACAAAAGTATGATGTTGAAAATGGCAAAAGGAAACTTGTGGCTTTTTCTACTAGGTTAGGATACTCCTTTTGTATGCTAAGCCAAAAAGAAGCCACTGATAAGTCAGTCTTCTCAAGTTTAATTTTCAGTAAAGAATCAGCGCAGAGATCATTAAATTCGTCTCTTTCAGTAGCTGTGAAATCTAGTTCTTCATCAATATCTGCCATGTGAAATGGGAAAACAATCCACTCAAGATTCTTAACGGAAAGAGAAGGAAAGTACTTATCTACTGCATCTTGCAATTTTGATAAATGATCAAGAATGAGGTCTTTTAGCTTTTCCTCGCCATTACGTTCCGAAAATTATAAAAGGGATGGAAAATTTAAAAAATCACTTTTCTCAATTGCAGACTTCCAAGAAGCTATCTTTCTCATGAAACCTTTCATTTTATTGGTTGAAGAAATTATTGTTTCTTGTCGTCCCTGTAATGAAGTATTTAATACATTTAGTTTACTAAATATATCTGACATATATGACACTGTACACCAATCATCATTTTGTCAGCACTAAAAAGTGCATCCATTTTTCTCTTTCTCAAAAGACTTTCAGTTCTTCTTTGATCTGAGACGCGGTTTTAGTACTATGGCCCCTAGCTAACTAACTATCTTACTTCTGTATGTAATAATAATGAGATATATGGTGCATCCATTTCACAACATATTTTTTCAAAGAGTCTACACTTCAAAGGTCGCGATTTAATGTAATTTATCATCTTTACAACCTGATTTATAACTTCAGCGAACAGCTCACCACAATTTTTCCCTACTAGTGCTTCTCTGTGCAGAAAGCAGTGAGTTATTATCAATGATCCATTTTCCTGTAAAGCTCGCGCAGTAAATCCTTTATACTTTCCTGTCATTGATGGTGCACCATCAGTACATATTCCACAACAGTCGTTCCATGAAAGACCATGGTTATTGAGATAGGAAGAGACGGAAGCGAAAATAT
>JABUQX010005018.1:52500-65000 GCA_015478945.1 Trachelipus rathkii
TCTATCTCACAGTCACTTCTCCGATTCTCAGTCAACGGCCGGTATCTCTGTTCCACAACCCATCTGGGGGTTAGACCCCTACAAAGAAGAACCATCCGGTCTACGATTCGACTGTTCTTGGAAGGGATGAATTACGAAAATATAAATATTATTTAGCAGGAATCTCTCTATGGCTACATTAGGAAAGTATTAATGTAGAAGAAGTAATCTCAAAAACCCTCGCAGCTAGACTTTTCCCCAATAGATTTGGATTTCTCATCATTTTCAGTTTTACGAATTTCAGTCTCCAAATCAGCAGTGGAATTACTCATCATTTTCAGTTTTCTGAAATATCGGTCTTAGTTATTATTATCAGTAATGTGGAACGTAGTGCAATTGTGGACAATTGATGAAGAAACTTTCAGAAGATGCATACAATTGGGGAATTGTGTATCTCAGTATGGATCTGCACCTCCCAGATCAAAATTGGTCAAATTGTTAGCAGAAGATCGAGTGGGTGTGTAGATTGAGTGAAGGGGGGATGTAAATGGGTTCATAGTCTGTACATAAATTGCTTCATTTTTATTTATCATGTATGTACCTCTTAACTGTTTATTTCACCCAATCTGTTGCTTTAATTCTCATTTCATCATTAGGAAATTGCAAATAGATTTTTTCAGCTTTTTACTGAAATCTTTGTGACTATTTGTTATTGATCTTGATTGGAAGTAAAAGAACATCATAGACCAGCAAAATAAGTGGACACTCGTATAATATCATCATCTTTATTTTTTGTTATAATCTGACTTGATACTTCATATACCACTCATATAAAGTATCAGTCACTTGTTATATACCTGCACAAAGAAATATCAGTAAGAAATAAGAAGCACTATCAACAATAACATCGAAATTGATGTGTGTTCAACCTCTGAAGAATTTCTAGAACCCTTTCAGAAGGCATCACCTATAGGGTAAGAAATATACTTCCAGCAAATCCCTTCTGAAAATACCGGTAAAAATAAAACTAATCACACGTATTGCTCAACAATCTATTTTTGTGACCATAATGCAAGACATGAACTTTTCAGTCAAACGTCTCAGTCTCTAGGAATTTACAGTATTCGTAGTCCACAGGGTCACGCATGTATATATTCTAATTGTGTAAAACTCTTCTAAATAAATATACAAAGTATATTTTGGGGTTCTTTTTTTCTCAATAAACCTTGCTCTTTGGTATTTCTAAAATATATATTAGCATGATTTGTTTCTTTTGGATAATCTTTTCTTTCTTTTCCCAAACCAACTTTAAACATGGATTTTTTTGCTTCCTTTTTCTGGACACTTAGAACAAGGGATCTGATCCCAACCAAGAACGAACCTCCGACACATATAATATCTACAAAACCAACCCAACCACTTCTGTGCAACATTCTCCCTTAAAAGGAAATGAACGATTATACACCCAATTTCATATAATATATAAAAAGAATTTAGTATTCTTAATGAAATATTTATAAGGAATACTTATAATTTGTCAAAGCAGATTTATGAGATGGGTGTAGGAGCACGAGATAAAAAAAAAAAAACCAACAACATCAAATACAAAAAAAGTAGTAAAAGGAAATGAACAATTGTGAAGCGTATGATGATAAGGTAGTTAGATTTTTTTTTGAAAATATAACAGAAAATAAGGTAGATAGATTGCTGTAAATGACCTGAAGGATGTGGACGCAAAGCGAGTAACAATTAAATAAATAATGGATATCACCTAGATATAGAGACAGATGTATGTAGGATAAACATACTTCAAGAATTAAGATGTTATACTAGGACAGATCTACATCGATATAAGTATGAACATACTAGTGGAATACCGAGTTAACAGTGTAAGGTATATATAACACTAAAAAAGGGATGACGAGAGAACATTAAATATGACGGCACAAGATGTCAAAATAAACTAAGAAAAATACATAAATTTGTTTGTAATATGAAATAAATATAAGAATATAAGGAGGAAATTCTAACATAGGGCAAATATGCAGAATGTGCAAGGATAAAACAGAGACAGTAAACCATATTTTGACAGGAGCATGAGAATTAGAGATACATATATATGTAACACACTGGATTCAACTGTTGAGTTATATACACAGATAGACATAATACAATATGTAATATGATTCATTTGAAATTATGCAAAATATATAATTTAGAATACCTTCCAAGATAAATAATTATTCCGTACAAACCAGCCTGAGCAATAAAACTAGAAAATGAGGAAGCCATAATTCCACTATATACTCACGACCATAACAATACCTAAAAATCTATACCTACAACCAACAATAAACCTAGGTATACAGACTAAATATATGTAAAAGAGGGAAGAGTAAACACAGAAATTATTTATATCATATAAGCAGTACTTGTGAAATTAAGACAGGGACACATAGAGTACAATATATATATGAAAGAGAAACATGAGAAGTAAATATATGTAATGATAATAGTATGACATATATAAGAGAATGTGGGGGTGAAGGAGGATGGAGATATATCACTAAATTAGTTGTTGGATAGCATACATGGTAAGTTAGGTAAGATAAAGCTATTACCACATACGCAAAAAAGCTACCTAACATCGTAGTTAAAGATGTGGTCATGGAAGTGATAAAGAATTATAAAGTACCCTAGCAATCGTAAGACTTACGTGCTAATATGAGTGAGTACTAGAAAATCCCTTCATACCTTAGTCCAAGGATTTAGAGACCTAAGGATGAAGGATTAAACCTCTAAGTAGAAGAAGGAAAAAAATAAAAAAAAAAAAAATAAAAAAAAAAAAAAAAAAAAAAAAAAAAAAATTTAAAATTCTGATTGTGACTATGAATGTAATGAAAAGGGAAACTTAAAAAGACACTTGCTTACGCATCAAATATAAACCAATAACAATGAGAGAGTGAAGAAGAATAAATATATAATTTAAAATTTACCCAATTATAGTGAAGGAAGATATACATCTAGGAATAGAAATTAGTTTTAGAATAAACAAGAGATCAGTAATTACAGGTTTCTAAATAAATATGCAGGAATGGCTGATCAGAATGCTTCCCGGATTATTAATACCTATATCACCTAAAATATGTGATTAATCATAAACTGAAAGATAAACGTCAGGTACTATATTTAAGCTACTTGTCTATAAGAGCAATAGGGAACACATTATAGGATAATTAAAAACCAAAGGACTATAAAAACAAATAGAACTAAAAAAGAGAAATAAAACCACCCTGGAAAAATCAGAATGGATAAAGATATAGAACAGCGCAGAAAAAATATCATAAATGCTGTTCCACTGCTAAATTCCAAATGGGAAGAATTACTGCCATATAACCTAACATCAATAAGATATAGAAAAGTGCAGAATTTACTATATATAGAGAGAGGGTGGAAATTTAAATCTCCCCTTATTATAATCAATTAGAGAGTACTGTTACAGCGGGTGAATATGAAAAGTGAGATCATGCTAAAGATAATAATATATAAATAACAGAAAAATAGAAAAAATACCGAATAGGAATATATTAGGAGGATCACGGCAAAACTTTATCAGAAGATAATTAAGTATTAATAGAGATACGATTAAAGTGAAAACAACCACCTAAAGAAGAAGATTTAGTAAGCGATTTTGAAGGAAATTTATTAATGAAGTGAGTTATTCCATAAATATAATAATGAGGCTCATAGAATTGGAAAAGAGATAAGGTAAGACAATCCAAATAAACACGATCATAGCCATATAATTAGGTAATTCAAGGATAGGAAGAATCAACAGAAAATGAAAGTAATAAAAAGATACATAATATAAAAGGAGTGGAAGTTATTAGGGAAGCTACACCAGGCAAAGAATAAGTACATAATTGATGGAGTTAAAGAAATAACTATATATAAGTATCATAATTAAAAACTCTAACAAGTAAGAGATTATTTACAAACTAATAGAATAAAAACAAGAAGAAATTTCCCATAGTAATGGCTTAACCTAGTGGAATTACATTCACATTAATTATATATACCCATAAAAATGAATAGAAACAGAAAATATACAGCAAAATAATATATAGTTATATATATATATACCAATATATGTTTTACCTATATATATTATATATATATAATGTATATATTTAATATTATATACCATAAAATAATATATAAACATACTTACTGGAGTCATGGCGAAAAGGGTTAAAGCAACACACCTAGAAGTAAACGACATAATATTAGAAGAACAAAAAGGTTTACAGATAAAGGAAGTTATGAGACAAGGAATAATTATTATAAACAAGGCATTATTATTGAGAAAATAGAATAGATAAAAGAGGAGGCAAATAAACCACATCTCAAGTAATGGCTGAGGATCAAAGATATCAATTCTTAAAGAATGTCTATAACAGAAATATTATTCAAATGTGTATACCTTTCATAAGTAGTGAATTTTTTATTATTGTGTTAGTGAATAAAGATTTCTATACAAATCTCAATTCGAGACGCGGCATTGAGGTATACGTAAGACTTTCATAGTAATGAGGAGACAAAGGTGAGAAAGAAACGGTAGGATCATGCATGAGGTACTTAGGTAATTCTACCTTAGGGGGATCCGAAATAGCCAATGAGTAAGAAAAACCACGGAGCAAAAGAAAAACTAGCAAGTGAAGTCCATAACAAATACAAAAGTCTAGGTAGTGTCTTTCAAGGTAGACTTGCTAGACGTTTTTCCGATGATCCGAGGATTAGCCTTATATGGCAAATTAGACATCTCATAATACCCTAAGCAACTAATAAATCTATATAATTAGGATAAAATTCATGAGTTATAAGAATTACATATCATAAATGAGAGAGAATAAAAGGCAAGAATAAATATCAACACCATTTTCTATATATGGGATTTGAACTACATTGGGAGAGTTTTTTGAAAAGGGTAATTCTACATGCTCCAATTATATAGATAGAAAGGAATTTCTCTGAGCAGAAAAAAATACAGGTATATGGTAGTAAAAGGAGAGTTTACCAATAGCAGAGTGAAGTAAAATTAGTTATAGATCTCCCTGGAGTGTTCTAGAAATTAAGTGTGGCATGATTGTAAGATCACATACTTTCCTAAAAAAACGGAAGAAGAACAGAAGCGTAACATAAGGATAAATGATACGGAAATACGGGAATTAGAACAAGGTAATAACTTACAAATATCTAGGAATTGAAGAGTCTGATGAAATAAGAGTCAAAAAAGATGAAAAATAGTATATATAAATTACCAAGAATAATATAAATATTTATCTTGACCAAGAAATATTTATATTGAATCAGAATTATAACTAACCAAATGCAAATACTGGGAGAATTATTGCGACTTCAGAACACTGGCCTGTCCGACGGATCGACTTATCACACATCGTTGGTATAGGTTAAATATAAGGAAATTGATTTCCATTACAAATGTAGATACTTTACATAATATTGTAGGTAGTGAAATAGACGTAAAAACAAAGAAGAAGAGTATTTGTCTATCTTATAATTCTCCATTTATTATTGATAGATTCTATATAACAAAAAACCCAATTGCCTCCACTGCCACTATGCGATTCTATGTCGCTCCCCTACTTCGAAATGAAGGAGTCGAATGGCGCAGTTTCAACAAATGGATAGAACTATTCTATAAACCAAAATCATAGGTTCTAGTATACATTACTTTCAGAGAGTATCACGAACAAGCTAACATCTACACTATGACACGCATGGGTGTCACATAGCAACGCACGAGAGATGATGCAAACCCAAACCACAACAACCATCAACATAAAAAAAGAAAAAGGATTACCTGGAACGGAGTAAGGCAGATATATCGAGGTAAGCCGAGAATCTAAGCAAACCATACCAGATCGTAGGAAAGACAACTAACAAAAAAACTGAAAGACAAATACAACAGGCAAGAATAAATAATGATATCCACCAAATGGAAAGAGCATGTATGTGGAAAACACTTCAGGAATAGATGTACTGGACCAGATCTACATCGATAAGGAACATACAGTGGAACCGTTTACATAGAGATGATGATATAAAAAAAACGAAGACGAGAGAATACCTTATATTTTAAAGAAAAAAATAAAATCTTTAGAAAACAAAATGGTCTACAGCATATTGATTTTCAGGTTTTCGTCACGGAAATATGCAGAATGTGCAAGGATAAAACAGAGACAGTAAACCATATTTTTGACAGGATGCGACACACTGACATACAGAATGGGATTAATACAAGAATAGACATAACAACAATCTGCAATAAGTATTAACTACTCCAACTTGAAATTCACTGCACCAAAAATACGAATAACTACTCTACCAAATTAAATAGAACCGATAATACTGCGCCAAGCACCAAACAGACTCGCAATATTATAGTAAAATTGGAGCGACGTCCTATACCCTATCTCACTATACTAACTTACAACATCTATACTCACCACATCAACCGACCACGCTCACATCTAATAGTACGAGAGCAAGAGAACACAGAATGTTTATATTCATATGAGATTGAATAAGCAGGGCAATAGAGTAAACCATTATATGGATTCAGAGAATACAGGAAGTAAAATCATGTAAGATTCAAAGTATGACCATAAGAAAATGTTGGGGGGTGGAGGAGGTGGAGATTATATCCTCAATCTTACGTTGTCTCGGATCGCAACTGGAGTGGTGAAGATAGAGCCATCGACCTACTCCCTCAGTACTCCATTATACTATACGTCTACACCTAAACATTTCACTTTCTGTTAATGTTAACACGATTTGCGTCTGTTTAGAACGATGAAACTAACCAATGTTTAAAATCTTTTTCAGCGTAGAAATTTAATTGAAAAAGAAACATATATCCATTGGCGACCGTCACCTATAGAAACTTCATACCCTTTGTTATGGTTCACAAGTGGTTTGATAAGACTCCTCAGTGTGATGATTAGATAGGTTTATGATAATTAGTAGAGAACGAGATTTATAAATATAATTATATATATAAAAAAGGTAATATAAATAAATTAAAATTATTTAAATGTTCCGAGTGTTCCTATGAGTGTAATCATAAATTATCACATCTCTACAACATTTATAAAATATTTTAAAAGAATATTTTAAAGCAAGAATTATTTTGTCAAATAAATGTATGTACAAAGAATACTTTTAAATCTTTAATGCAGAAAAAATAAAAAAGGTATTTAAAATAGGTTTTTTACTGAAGTGTAGACTATGAGTTTGTTATTTCGGAAAGGATATCTTAAAGCGGAAATATATTAAGCTTAGACTGAATACACTATAATATAATAAAAATTATTTATAAATGTTCTGAGTGTGGACTATGAAGTGATCGACAAAGGGACGCCTTAAGACTTACGCATCCTTAGAATTTAGATATTAGACTATATATGTGATTATTCTTAAAAGAGAAATAAGGATCGGAGCTCAAAAATAACTGAAAAGTGCAGAAGAACAAGTTCTCTCAGGGGATGTATCAATCTATTGAAGGGGTCATTACTCAAGCCAACATATCTTCAAAATATTAAATATTGAATTATACTGGTACTACAGCGAATAGAAATAGCAGAAACATATATCTGAGAAGCTTCCATACTGCGGAAATATTCATCACCAAGATAGACGCGAGAAAAAGAAAAACAAAATATTAAAAGGACAAATTCCGAAGCAGAGAAGGAAATAGAGAACATTTTAACCAGTGTGACGTTACTAAGAGAAGAATAGAGACAAAAGCAATATAGGCATTGAAAATCTTGATTGGAAAGTCTAATATATAGAATAAATTAGAGAACTAAATCTATTGGAAATATCTCAAGAGAAGGACGATTGGCAAGCAAAAGAGGCAACATAGAAGTGAGGGATAATAGCTGCTCAAGCATAGACAAAGATTAGAGAAAACAAGAATGGCATCAGGAAGCGAAATAGTAAGAAAGAAAGATAGACGATAAAAAAGTTTAAGTCTTGTGCTCCTAAGGATCATGAAAATTAATCACCTACACAATTTCTAAGCAGGATGTTAAGACTACTGCTTAGAAAACAGATCAAAATTGGGATGATAAGCACGTGGAGAGCATAAAACCATCAATGTCAGTGAAAGATCCACTCTCTCAAGGTGGGGTGCCAAAAGTTATTAAAAAGAACATGAAGCGGCCTCTGGAACACAACCCCCAGAATCGGAAGAATGAAGAGTGCTAAGAGTTAACTACGTAAAAAAGAGCGGATTTATCTTATAGGCTGATCTCTCCCATTTTCCCAGACGGATGTCACGCAGTCTACCATAATAGATCTTTTGCGAACATGCGTAGTCAAGGACATAAAAGAGATGCCAAAAGTGCTTATATAAATCAGCACAGTGGGGTAGTCCCAAAATGTATAATAACGTGGTGGAATATGGAAAGAGAAAAGGAGATAAAATGTTATGGTCAAGAAGAACTCAAACACTGATATGCAAGGTAACAGCATGGGAAACAACCAAATGAACTATCGTGTGTGAATAGTAGGAACGCTGGGTGTAATAAAGAAAAAGGTCTCATAACAAGGAAGACATTGGCCTCCCTAGCTTAAATCATGAGTCTATACAACACTGAACTGAGCTGGAATGGTTGTAAGAAAGAGCATTGCAATCTTGCGACTTGTGTTGGGATTGTGGTAAAAAATCTTTTTGGAATGTCCTTATGGTCAAAGGTTTGACCACGGACATCTAAGATCTAAATACCTATAGATCTCCGAATAACCCTTTAAAAGGGAGAGAAAAAAAATATAAAGTCCAGAATGTATGGCTAAAGAAGGTCACAGTGCTTATTCAGCCCCCTAACAAAATGTATTAACAGATTAATAAATGGAAGAGAAGCCCGACGCCATTCCAGAATGGCTGACAACAGGTGACACCAACCTCATACCAAAATCTGAAAAGAAAACCAAAACCCAAAAAAACAGACCTATAACATTGTCTCCACCATATATGAAACTTTCTACGGCATTAATAGCAACTAGAGTCTACAACATGTTGAAAATAATAATATAGTAAACGAAGAGCAGAAAGGATGCATCAGAAATAATATGGGCACAAAAGACCAATTATTAATCAACGAAATGATTCTCGAGAATAGTAGGAAGAACCAGAAACATCTTAGCATGAACCTTTCTTGATTTGGAAAGGCATATGATAGTGTTCACACAGCTGGATATTAGAAGTTTTAAAAATATGCAAAATAAATAAAAAATAGTGGATTTTATAAAAGAAGGAATAAGGAGACAATGGAAGGTCAATTTAAAACTAAAATATGAAAAGGGACTGATTGAGGTAGAAAAAATCAATATAAAAATAGGTATCTTCCAGGGGGATTCGCTATCTCCACTGCTCTTCATTTTGGCAATTAACCCTTTAAGCAATCTAATAAATAAATTACAAAATGGATACAGAATTAAAGCACGTAATGAAAAATCAAGCAGAATAATCTCGCATCTGTTCTATATGGATGACCTAAAATTATATGCTCCAAAAAGACAAGAAACAATCAAGCAGGTGGGTGTAGTGAAGAAGCTCTCGGAGGATAAATGTATGGAGTTTGGACTGGACAAATGTGGTTTCCTTACACTCCGGAAAGGGAGAAGAACGGAGAGTGAAAACATCACAATTGACGATACCATCATACGACAACTGGAAAAAGAGAATACTTGTAATATCTAGGAGTGGAGGAGTCGGAGAAGGTGGAACATAAGTTGATGAAAGAGAAACTGGAAAGAATATTTAAAAAGAATCAAAGCAATATTAAAATCGGAATTAAGTGCTAGGAATAAAATAAAGAGGCCATCAAGACAGCTGTAACTCACTCTGTACAGTTGTGGAGTGATAGACTGGTTCCAGGAAGATCCTTAACAAGAATCGATATTAAGAACAGAAAAATGTTAATTTGCAACACAAATGATATATAAGGAGCAGATTCTTTCTAGAATGTAACAAACCGAACGTAGAGAGAAGGAGGAGATTAGACTATGACTAAAAAGAGAAATAATAGAAGATAGAAAACCAATAAAAACATGAGAAAAGAGGAGAGAACAGAAAAAAGCAAATTCCTCAAGTGGAAAAAATATATGAAAGAGTGTTACCATGCAAAATATAAAAAATTAAAGAAGCCCAAACCTTTTTAAAACCAACCTTCGTTAAAAAATTAAAGATCCGTATAAAAAAAAGGCCAAAAAATCCTCAAACCCTACAAAGCGGTTTCTCCGATTCGACTTCGAAGGGGAAAAAAAGAAGATAAAGGGAGAGGAAAGAAATAATTTGAACAGATATTGCTGGGAGAATTTACAAAAAGAAAGGGAAGCCTCATAACATTGAGAAACACAGACACATAATAAAAAAAACTAACATATATTAATACTAAAAAACTATAAAATTAATATATAAGTAAATAATATAAATATTTTACAATATATAAGTATATAATATATATATACTCAATAAATATCATAAAGGAATAAAAAATTAAAAATAATTATAAGTAAGATAATAAAAAATATATATAATATATATATATACATAAGAGTATGTAGGTATAAATATATATAATATATATAGTAATAAAATAAACTAATAAATATATATATATAATATATATATATATAATAAAATTAATATAAAAATAATAATATATAATTATATAATATATTAATAATATAATATATTAGATATATTATCAATTATATATAAGACAATATCCTATAACGGGCGTATTTATAGGTAGGTCCGGTAGGTTATCTCCTAATCCAATAAATTTTTGGTTTAATAATTTGAAATTAAATTGTAAAAGTATACTAAATATTAAACTTTATATAAAGTTAAAAAAAGAAAGCTATTTGCACAGAAAAATTAAAGAAAACAACACAAAATAATAAAGCTATAATAATAATGAACCTTTAGAATTCCCGCTCCTACTCTGATCTTAGAAGTAAATTCTTTGCACAGGGCGGCGGACGAATGAAGTCATTTTTTTACATCAACTTATAAGAGAGCGGGCTAGCTTTATATTTAATACAAAAAATAAATGAAAAACACTTCGTTCCTCCATAAAATATGTCGAAATATGTGTGGCTTGTGCAGTTTGTTATTGGAACTTTTGTATCGGATTGTGTGCTCGATTCGTTCTGAAGTATGAAATATTGGTTAAATTTTATATAACTTATATTTAAAGAAAATTAAATTCAAATTAATAAATAATTGACTCCTGAGTACCCTTAAAAAGAGTAGCTGTGGATATTATATTAAGAAAAAAAACGCTTTAAAACTTTAAATAAAACCACAGCTTTATTTTAAAAAATGAAATAGGCTCAAAGAAATTTACTTGCAATTTGAAATGTGATTTAAAATTAAGTTTATTCGGTAAATATTTAATACACAAGCTGTTCTTTGCATAGAATTAAAGAGGATAGTATTTTAAATGAATTAAATATACTTTTTTCATTCTTCCGCAATTATATAAGATGTTATATATATATGAGGTAATATATATATAATATATATATATAATAAATATATATATATATATACTATTAATATATAAGTAATTATATAATTTTATACATAATTTTTAAATATATATATAAACTCTGCCTAACCAAGTGTATTCTTCCAGGGACGCCACAAAACGATATATATTATATAAAATTAAATAATATATATTATATAATAATTTATATAATTATATAATATAAATAGATATATACAATAATATATATATGGGTATAGAATATATCTTATAACTAAATAAGGAATAATTATAATACACATATATATATAATACATATATATAAATATAAATATCATATATAATAAAGATTATACTAGATAATATTTATTAATATATATATTATATATATATAATAATATTATAATTTATTCTTATAAACAGTGAGAAGATTTTTTAAATGAGTATATTATATTATATATTATACTATAGTATACATATATATTTATATATACCATAACATAATAATTGGTATAATATAATATTTATTATATATTAAGTATATATAATATATATATAATATTATATATATATATATATATATAATATATATATAATAGAATATAATATTATATAGGTATATTTATTATATAATATGTATTGAATAACTGGAATATAAATATATATATATATTATAGTAATATTATTATATACATATAGTAGTATATATATATAGTTATATATATAATATATAGTATAGTATATATATATAGTATATATATATATAATATATATATATAGCTATATATATATATATATATATTATATAATATATATATGATAGGTATAAGATATATATATAGTACTAATATTTCTAATATATAATGGTATATATAGTATATATTTATAAGTTATATATAATATTATATATATATATATATAGAGTATATATAGGCT
>JABUQX010005019.1:0-13994 GCA_015478945.1 Trachelipus rathkii
AAATTGTACCCTATCACCCGACGAACTCCGTGGCTTTGTGAGAGTTTATCAACCAGAGTTCAAGCCATCTCAAGGAGGAAGATGAACAGGGACATTGGCCAGATAGGGGGAGGAAGCCAAGATCGCCATCAGCACCCTCCTGACGAGCATCATGTATGTCGGCACAACTCCCGACAGCTGGTCCAACCACCACCGGAGCTTCTTGGTGTGATAGTGCACTGGATCGATCCCGTCAGCCTCAACAGGAAGAAAGCGGTCCTCGGCATCAAGGAGACGATTGTCCAGCAGAGAGACTCCTATTTAGTCAGAGCCATGATAGACCTTCTCCATCAAGGTGGTCATCAGCACGACGACGGACAACGGCAAAAACTACGTCTCCTCCTTTGAGATGTATATGCCGGCGAATGTTGTTGGGGATGAAAGTGAGGTCGGTTAATCTTAAATTTAAAATGCCTTAATCAATTATGATTATTTTAAACAATCTCGAGTTGTTTCAGGAACCTGTCCAGCGAAGGTTAGCACCTTCATAGAGGTGGCAGGGAGATGATATATATATATATATATATATAATAATATGATATATATATAATATATATACTATATATATATATATATAATATATATATATATATATATATATATATATATATATATATATATATATATGGTTAAAGTTACTTAACGCATACGCTAATACATTAATTAATAAATGTAGTTTATATCAAACGAAAGTACAGATAAAAATAAGCATTTTTAGAGGCGAAGCGAAAAAAATTTAAAGTAATTTTTTTTTTTTTTTTGTATTTACTACCGAACTACTTTTTGCCTCCGTGCGTTATACGGTCATTAATTGGGGGGAATGGGGGTCGAGCGTCTTGCACCGTTGAATCTGCCTCCTTCCCCCAAATTTGAGCGACATCCCCATTACATTCCTCCAATATTGTCTTTTCAATGTTTTAAGAAAATATGATATGGGGAACTAAACTTTTTATATACGTTATGAAAATAAAATAAAAATAGTATATGTTTTTGTTTTTGAAATATTGTATTTTTAATCAGATGTGTTCATAAGCAGTGTTTTAAAGTAAGTAAACATTGGTATAGACGTTGTAAGCGTGAAATTAAATTATTTTTTCCTAGGGGTGACCTCACCATATATATATATATATATATATATATATATATATATATATATATATATATATATATATATATATATATATATATATATATATATAGCAGCTTTATCAGCCGCCAAAAGCTATCGACATACTGAGAGTTCCAGAGGAGAATAGTCTGAAGAAGCTAGATGTAGAAAAAGCACACAGCTATTTGACTTCAAGCTAATATGAAAACGAAAACACATTAAAACTATAAAAAAATGTATGTTTATAATACGTTAGTAATTAGTAATAACTCCTTCAGTGTATCGATTGATGCATCTTTTTTCCGTTTTCCTACTAATAAACCCTTAAAAAAACGTCTGGCAAACATAACGTTTTTTATTTTGCCAAGATTTGGGGGGGGGGCAAGTGCCCCCCCCTGCCTACGCCCATGTATATAGGGTTAGGTGGGGCAACACTCCCATGCGAGGTAAAGCGCCCATGCCATTTTTCTTAGATATATAAAAGAGAATCACGGAATGGCCGACATCACTGTATACGCCTTTAAAGGATACCTCAGTGTTTACATTGATGTCGAGTTGAGAGGTATGTTTCGATGTTATTTTTCATTTATTTTAATCTTCTTCCCTAGAAGTACTTTTTATAACCGTAATACATTAGTTTTATACAGCTTGTTTTCTTTTCTTTCATTTTTTTAAATGTCACATACAAAAACTTGACTATTTTCAAGTATTTTTATTGAAAAAATTCGATAATGATTATAACCATATTTTGTAAATATTTAAGTTATGCATAAAAAAGAGGAATGGGGTAAAGTGCCATTCTAATCATGGGGCAACTAGCCTAAATGGTCGCTTTGCCCCACCAATACAATTTTACACCTTTTCACTACAACCGATCATAATAGGTTGTAATTATTTACTTTCAAATTATTATTATTAAGCCTCAACCTACTAGCATGGCTCGAGCTGTTGGCTTTAATAGAGCAAAAGTATGTTTTTTTTTGTGTTTATGAAGAAATTTTATCCAAATATACAAATTTCTTCCCTCAAATATTTGGAACATGGATGAGACAGGTGTGACAACTGTTCACAAACCAACCAAAATCGTGACTGCTAAGGGCACAAAAAGTGTAGGCAAAATGACGTGCTGAGAGGTGAGAGCTAGTCACTGTAATATGTGCTTTCAACGCAGTCGGCACATATCGCAGCCCCCCCTTCTTCATATTTCCTAGAAAGAATTTGAGAAATTCTCTTATGGAAGGTGCCCCACCTAAAGGTGAATGGATAGGACGAACAATGGCGTAGAAAGTTTCTATAGTCAAATGAATAAGTTGGTGGAAAGCACTCACCCCAGTATCTGGATATTTTTAGATAAACTAAAGGAAGTTAACTTTCGATTTACGAAGGAGCATCAAAATGCTCTTGACGATCTGCCTATTAGATTGACAAACCTCTCAAAAAAGCGTAAGAAATTTGAAAAACTGAGCAAACATTGGGATAGTCTTTCGGGAAATCCCGGTGATCAAGAAATAATTCACTTTCTTAGACAATGTTCAAGAATATTAAAACCTCTTGAAAACCAGGACATAACATCGCCTAGACCTTGTACTTTTATCCCGCTGATGGAGAGTAAAATCTCCGACTCATTCATTATCATTCATTATCCTCCTCTTCACCTTTCGGTATTATAACTATCGCATAATTATATCGACAAATTTCCTTAACCTTAAAATGGATTTAAAATTTTCAGCACTTTTTTTGTACTGAAACAGTTGACCTCAAAACAGAAGTGTGCGAAGTGTTTAAATTTAAAGGATTTATTTAATATCCGATCTTGTCAAGTGCCATCATAATAATCTACGAATTCTCTACAAAAAAAAAGCTGTTCTCTCTAACTTATTCTTAAGAGCATTTAGAAATTGTGATAATACATATTTAGATCAGGAAACTAATTTAATCATTAATATTTTCAAAAGACTTAATTACCCCTAACCGATCATTTTTAAAACCCTTCAAACTGCAAAGAATAAGTACTTAAATTTAACCATACGAACGGAAACCTGTTAATATTTTACCTATTCCAAACATACATACCCCCTCAGATTAAAACAACCAAATCCAATCTCTCAACTTTGAAATATGCATTAAAACCAAAGAAACCCTTACAAAAACCAAAAACCCGGTATATAGACGATAAATTTTATATAGGTGAAACCAATAATCTTGACACCAGAATTTACCAACATTCATATGATTTACGCACAGATAAACCCTCTTCCTCACTAACCTCCCATAGAAACTTAAACAATCATTTGATAAACTTAACGTCTCATAAACTAATTGTTCCCATTCAAAATACGTCACAAAGGAAACTTATCGAATCATTTTTAATTAAAAACTCCAATAATTTTAATAACCAAACTGGAAACCCATTCATAGATAATATTACTAATTTTTATTTGAAAAAGTCCACCAAACTCGGCAATCTCCTTAAACTATTATAAAATATTCATCACTATGAAGATGCTTCAAGTCCAAACCAAGTAGCCAGATAGAAGAGCGAGCCATATTGTGAACTTCGATCTTTCATTTTAGATTAGTTCCTGAAGATGTATCCCGCAAATGGGAACAAAAGCTTGAACGTTACCTCAGCTTTGCCCCCTATAAACTGATTCAACCTTTGAGTCTATCAGAAAATATTCTACCAAAAAAAAAGTGCACGAGAGGTAGTTTCCCTAATTAATAGCTAATATATATACATATATGATTGCGGTGTGGGGCTGAACCGAAAATTGAGGTTTTATGTACCAAAATAGCTTATCTTTAATATAAAATTACAATCTCAACTTAGTAAAAAAAATTTGCAAAAAAAAAAATTGTGAAAAAGTAGATTTTGAGTCACTCATAGAAAGAAAAGAACATTTCCGTAACCTCAGAAACCAGATTGTTGAAGGGATTGCTCCTACAATGCTGGTCAGATACATTGAATTTTCTCAATGCATATTGCACTACATTGTTAGGCTTAGATGTTAATCCCACTGTAGATTTTATCAAGAAAGTATCTCTAGGTACCCTGATCCTCATTATGGGTTTTACATGCTCGACCCTGTCATACATATTTAGTGGGCGTGTGAGCAATGATTTCAATGTGTGGAATATCATTTCTCATGCTTCACTGGGTGTGGATTACATGAAGACATGCAAACCAAGCAGCTGGTCAAGCTGAGACAGGAAGGGGTGTACGAAATACTTTCTTGCGTTACAATAGTGTTGCTAGGTTTAAGTCTATAGTTCATGAGTTTTCTGGGTATGAGTGGTGGAGGAAGCATATAAAGAGAGGAATCCCACAATACTGCTCTTGAAATTAGCAGCTATGGAAGATGTGATTTTGGTCGTCGCAGCCCAGAGTGCTTGCCACTTCTTATTGATTTTGACTGTTTTGGTTAAAAAGACTCCGAGTTCTTCTCCCCCCCCCCCTTCTTATTGATCTAAGTTCTCCGGTGAGGAAGGTTCCGGGTTTGGTTCTTGTCTACTTGGTCGCAGATGGAATTGAGCATAAAGAGGCTGCTAGCTCGCCAGTCGGTGGTGTATTTTCCACCCCTTATGGGACTTGTCGTGATCGTGTGCCCTCTCGTGACAATACTCGGAAAAATCCTTGTGGGTTCTCGAATGTTGGAGCTTCAAGACAGGTCATCAATGTCTCCTGCATCAACAGTGCCCGGACTCGAAAGTTGTGCTTCTGAGGGGATTTCACCAGAGCGTACCTTGTCGCGGATGACAACGGTGGTGGAGTCTTCGATGGGATTATCCGGGGAATCATCTGCTGAAAAACGAAGAGTTTGGTTCTACCTAGAAAGGATTGAGGGTTGCATGTTCCCGAAGGGTGCTTTGACGAAGCGTCGCAAGGGATTATTCTCTGTGGCCCAAAGGATGTTAAGAGACTTGTCTGAAGAGGAGTATTCTCCTTCTTATTATAATGAGATGTCGGGCTAAAAGTCATGTTTTTTTTTCTAATGTTGTTTTCCAAGGCTTAATTTTGTTAGTTTTTGTGGGATTTTTTTGAGAATATTTTTTCTTTCTTCTTTGTCAAGTGTGAGTTTAGTTGGGTACTGTACTCCATTTTTTTTTTTTTTTTTTTTTTTTTTTTTTTTTTTTTTTTTTTTTTTTTTAATTTTTGTTAAGTTAATTTCCGATATTACTGTTTATCCCTACCATTTTAAAGGGGAGTTTTTCAAATTGAATAAAGAATGAGTTTATTCGATTTTATTTGGTCGGAAGTAGTTATTTTCATATCATAAAAGGGATATGTGATATATTGAATTTTCATTAGTTAGATCTCAATAAATTTTAGATAACGTAATTAATGTTCCTTATTAAAATAGTGATTATATTGATTAAGGTAAATTTAAAATTGATAAAATATTAAAATATTAATTAAATTGATAAAAGGTATTTATTATATATTTGTAATGGTCTGTACCATTCTTTCAGAAATTTTTTTATTTATTTTGAAAACCCTGATGTTATTTACTAGAGATTATTGGGTTAATGTTGTAAAACCCTTGAGCCTTAATGTTGTAAAGCCTATTTGTTTATGGATTTATTTATTTATTCGTTTAGATTATTTATAATGTGATTGTTGGTTATGTTAGTAATCTGGAGAACCTGCTTGGGTATGCTGGGGATATTAGGTTTGCAATTCAGTGTGTTGGCTCGGGAAAGTTCCTGGTTGAACGGTGCTTCCGAGACGAGACGACCTGTACTGGAGGGTAGTCGTGGCGGTTTGTGACACATCGTTGCCTCTCGCCTTCCAAGAAAATATATCATTTTCTTTTCGGGGGTAATGTAGTGGGGCTCGTTTTAACGGGTTCCACCATGATGTTTCTCTCCATTTCATGTTGATGAGGTTCCGGAAGCGCATGCAGAGATGAGTGGGGACTATGGTTTGGTTCATCTGCTGCTGCCGGTTCGGAATATGTGTGAATAGTGATCAGTAATGAATGACCATAGCCGATAAAGTAACAAGTAGTAACAAGATAAGTATTTTGAATGTCATGTATATTCCACATGTGAATATACATGACCGCATTATTCACACCTTAAATATTTATGAGCTGATGTTCCTTTTCAGTCATACAGGTTAATATTAATTGCTTATGTGAAAAATAGTTTTTGTGAATTTTTTTGATTTGGATATATTCTCAATCGTGATTTGTAATTTTTGATTCCCTTCTCCTTGTCGGTTTTTTTTTTTTTTTTTTTTTTTTTTTTTTTTTTTTTTAACTCTTAAATTACTGTTAAGGATGTTCATTAATTCGAGCGCATTTTTTAAGAACCAATCCTGGAGCCTTTATTAGAACCAATATATTGGCTTTCCCTTGACGAGTCTCAGATTTAGTTTCTATCATCCCGAGCTCCAATCATTTCCACCAATTGATTGTAGATTTTTAGGGGAATATTGATATTCTTGCCAATCCACGATTTGCGAATGGAAAGTACCATCATACAATCCGTCTGAGTGACTTGTGACGGAATTTAATCTTGAATCTTCATATTATTAAAAACACCTATATTTAATTCATCTTTCCTCAGATTTATATTAGCATCCTTCCTTTTCAACGATTTCCTTCCTAACAAACAAGGTATATCTCCTTTTACCTGGTATCAAAAAAAATTCTTCTATTCTCTACATAACACTATTTTCAATCTTTCAACTGCCTGATAAGTTAAATCACCAAACACCATTTATACATATATTCTTTCACGTCTCATCTGTCTCTTTCATTCATACTAATTACCACTAAGCCTAGTTACTTCTCATCTATCACAATCTTCTGACATCCAGTATCCATAATCGTACATATTTCTTCCTATTCATCTGTTCTTTCTCTCTCAATTACACTTTCACTGTAAAAAGCCTGATTTCCTGCTTGAGATTCCTTTTGATTCATCATCTTCCTCTACCATACCCTCTCATACTTCCTGCCTGTTCTACCACATTAAAATCACCCTTAACACCTACTACGTCCTCTCTCCTTTTATAATGTTCCGTCATTTCAATATATATATATATATATATATATATATATATATATATATATATATATATATATATATATATATATATATATTATATATATATATATATTATAGGGATTGAAGGCTACCATCATTGATTTCAACTTCAGTAGACTCCAATCCGAAGAGCGCGTATACTATAACACCTTAGCAAAGGATCCATAATTGTTTATTAGTCAGCCAGTTTTCTGAATTTGTTTTAAGACAAAAAATCTTTGGACAAGTTCAAATTATAAATTAATCCTCGCAAGCTTCAGGCAAAATATGACTGTAAATAGAGTCAATCAACTCCGATTGGTTTCAAAATCTTAACTGGAAATAACTTAACTGGAGTAGCTTATCCGCAAGCAAATTAAACTCATTTATTCACATACAAAATGTGCAATGAAATAAACAAAACTGGTTTCGTCTATCAAATTCACACCATTATCGAACTATTTCATAAATGGAAACGACTTAGTGGATCAATTTACAGGCACGAGATATTGCCCAAAATAGAGTTTCACGAAAATAATTCGACAAATTCACTTGCATATAATAATCGTATTGGAAATTAAAATTTAGAATCCTTTTTGTAAACCGGAATTTAGCACCATCGGTTTAAAAATCCACGAGTTAATGTCCAAAGTAGTGAATGACGAATCGTGGAAAAATTTGAAATGATAAAATAATGAAGGTTGCCAGCTTAACCTCTCCTTGGGTTGCCAAATCTAAGTTACCAAATTTACGATTTTAGTTTATACTTTAAATACTGTCGATGGCAATAAGCTAACAAAGTAAACATACGAATTTTTTAACTATTCCAAAAGCTTACATCGATATATCTATCTATTATCGGAAAACGTACAAAGTGAAGCCTATCGCATTTGTCGGTTATAATTTTCCTAGCATTATTTTTTATATTTTTATCGAAACCATAAATATAAAATTTAGACAAATCAATAAAACAAACTTCAATTAACTTTTTTATATCATTTTTGTACCATAAATGTTTATAGCTTCATTACAGCAATTACATTAATTGAACTCACAGGAACTATATATATATATATATATATATATATATATATATATATATATATATATATATATATATATATATATATATATATATATATAATATATTATTTAATATAAGTAATAAAAATTAAAGTCAACAATTGTATTGTTTCAGCAATGCCAAATTTAAGGTTCGTGAAAAGACGCGAACAGGTCAACTTAAAGTTGACCAAAGAAAATATATTTAAAGCATTTCAAGAATATTATGTAAATTATGTTTGTAAGAAGAAATTTGCTGTTGAAGATCAACAAAAAAGTATTACAAATATGTAATCTACAAGGAAGAGAAGCAAATCGGCTGTCATTGCAGAGAAGAGTGAAGAAGCATAACATTTTTCAAATACATAATTTGTACATAAAAAAGAAATAGCAAGATCTCCAGGCAGGTACGTTTAACATTTCGCAATTAAAACGTATTCCTCCTATTATTCTTCTATTAGTCGATTTAGTTGGAGTATATATATTAAGTTATATATATATATATATATATATATTATATATAATACTATATTATATATATATATATATATATATATATATATATATATATATATAATATATATAAGATTATATATATATATATAGTATATTTACGCAAAATTATTAGTTAATAAAAGGCTCATTTTGAAATTTTGGGTGTTTGATAATTAAAAGATATTACAAAATAATAAATAATAAGTAGGTCAACAGAGACTCAGAAAAACTTGTTAAAACAACATTTTAGGGGTAAGAAGGGTAAGAAAAGGCTACAGTTTGCTTATTATTTGGTCAAAATTGGCTACAAATTAAGAAAATTATGACAATTTCCGGGTTGGGGCTGAGCCCGAAAAATCCCATAGGGAACATCGCAGCCTGCCCCGATATCAAAAATCCCATAGGGAAACAATCGCAGCCTGCCCCGATATCGAAGTCTTCTTTGTATTTGATGTCCGGTTTGGGGCTGAGCCCGAAAAATCCCATAGGCAACATCGCAGCCTGCCCCGATATCGAAAGTTTTTTTGTATTCCTACGAATGTTTAAAATAAAAATTAATGCTTTTCAGTAATGTTGGCATTGTCTTTTTTTTTCGTCTCTTTTCATTCTTTTTCTTTTTTCTTTATTTTATACTATTTTTTGTTGTTTTTGTTTATTTTAACAGATTGTTGTAATTGATCAGGCGGTCAGTTTAAATTTTATAATTATTAGACATTAGAACAATAATAATAATGAGGCATCTATTATTATTATTATCTATAATAAACAACAAGAAATCCCATTAATATTATTAATCTCTATTATTATTATTATTATTATTATTAATTATCTCTAAATTATTTACCTATCTATTATCTTGTTGATTTATGTATCTAATTATTTGCAAGGATAACTTTATTATTATTAATTATTACATTTTTAATATGTGAATAAATAAATAATAATAATTTTTGCCATAAATTTAAATTAATTATTTTTTTGTTGTATTTTAAAAAATCTCACTAATTTCTAAGTGCTGCGAGATGAACCTAGAAAATTAAAAAAGTTTTGAAACGTTTCTCGGTAAAATTAAATGACTATGTCGAATTCCTTTAGCATTGGCTTTAATATTTTTAAATTATAATATATAATATAATATAATAAATAATATATATATATATATATATATATATATTATATATATATATATATATATATAATACTATATATATATATTATATAATATATATATATATATCATATATATATATATATATTCTCGAGAAATTCTTGCGACCAACAAACGGTCATTAAATTAGCTATCATAATGCTTTTAAACAAGTGACGAAAAGGTTCTTTAAACACAGCCAAAATTCGCTGTGGCTAACGAAATAACGAAAGGAAAAGTCGTTTGAAACTTGTCGGTAAACCGAGAATCTTCTCAACGAATTTCTTGGTTTTTTTTGTCTTGTCACGACAACATTAAAGAACAGCCATGAACCAGGAAGTCGGAGGTGTTGGTCGAACCCGATTTAATAGCTGTATCAATCTCGAAAAAAGCTTAACGGTCCAACGGTTTAAAAGAAACTTTGGGAAACTGTTCAGATGGCGTTTTTCCCTCACAAGAAATCGGGGATGTAAGTAGGTTTTTGGAAAAAAGAGGGGCGTTAGCAAGATAGCAAATGAGTCAATTGGACATTAAAAGGACAAAAAGGATAATAAATTATTTTATGATAATAGTGTACTTTCAATAGGTAAAGTTCAAGAAGTGCAACATGAATTAGGTCAGTTACTAAACTACATTAGCTCAGAATTAAATAGGCCTATTGAAAATCATAATTTTATACATTATCATGAACTTCTGACTAGTTTTGTGAATACCTATAAGAGAGTCAATTCTCTTGTTTTTCAAATCAACTATTATTTCAATAAAGTTGACTCTATAATTACTAGTATGCAAGGATTGTTAGAAGGTCTTGAAAATAGGTTAGGAAGACTCAACTAGATGCCAATTTGGTAGTTGTAAACGCTGATTTTTGTAAAAATTACAGCATAGAATCTATAAAGAGGGTAATGAAGTGTAAAAATGGGTGATGTCTTTAGGAAAAAAAAATCGCATCCTGTCAAAGTTTAGAAAAATCTCAGGCTGAGTGGAACACCATTTTCTACACTTAAAGGCATAGGTTAATTTAGAAATTACCAAGACCTAAAGTAGCCAATGCCTTTTTTAACTAAAGATGTCACTTTTTTTTTTAATAGGCCTTACTTCATTACTATTTTTGTTTAGAATCTGTTTAGGATCAATTTAAATCTATATTGAAATAATATGAGGATAAACATTGCATCAGCACACAAACAAGGAGAGCAGAACAAAGTTTATGAAATTAAATCATCCACAACAGAAAACTGCAACTCGTCCATCGGAGTTAAATCATTAAGATTCACTTATGCAAATTGGTAATAAAACAGAAATAGATTCTCTATCAATTTTTTGCGCATAGCTTCGCTGTATAAGTGAATGAAATATTAAAAAGTTATTTAAATCTAAATAAATACAATATACAATAAAGGTTATTTTTCACTGAATATGTTTCACTTAGTATCACGACAAAGAATTATTTATTATTACGAAATGGCAGAAAAATTAGGCCTTAGAAAATAACACGAAATAGCTCACCTTGTTTCATTCGAGAGCAAATGTTACACTGAAGCTTTTAGTATCACCAAGCACTTTCACAATATTCAGCAGTGCTTGCTATTAGTTTATAAGGTGTCTTTGCACATAATTGTTGAGAAAAGATCGAAATGCTGTTTTGGGTTGAAGATGGTGAATTCGTTGACCAATAGCAAACAAGATTTGAGTCACGTGACAGGCCGGTCCACAATATTCAAATAAGAAGAAGAACGGAAGATAATAATATAAAAGAGGGATAATGAAAGAAAGAGAGAGAAAGTAGGGAGGTATATAAATATTTAAATAGATAAAAAGATGAAGGTGGTATTAGATAATTTAGCAATTAGAGAGAGAGAGAGAGAGAGAGAGAGAGAGAGAGAGAGAGAGAGAGAGGAGAGGGAGAGAGGAAGGTAATAACATCTGAGAAGTGATACCAAACTTCTCTCACATATATAAATTTAATTTAACAACATAATACTGCTCAGGCTAAGATGTTTTAAGCAGATACACACTATACTCCTAAACACATGCATAAATAACAAAAAGATCGCTTACATCGTTTAAACGTTGAAAAAGAAAAATGAAAAATAATAAATTCAATCCATTCGTAAAGTTATTCAATAAAATCGCTATATGAATTATTTCAAATAATATAATGACATGTAACATGGCATATGTATGTATGTAATATATGTATAATATATACCTATATATATATCTTCTCTCTCTCTCTCTATATATATATATATATATATATATATATATAATAAAGCCTTCTATCTCTCTCTCTACTCTCTCTCTCTATATCTATATATATAATATATGTAACAATAATAATAACATAATAATAAAACATATATATATATGTAATAATAATAATAATAATAATAACTAATAATAATATATATATAACATAATATTTAGCTTTTACAAAATATTTTGCATACAAAGACATCGTTCAATTAATTTGAAGTGATGATGATTTTTTTGTATTTAACTGAAAGGAATAAATTACAACTATCTAAACTATTCTATATAATAAATGGAATAAATTAATTGGTGATAATATTAATGAGAAATATCATTAATATTGCAACTTATATTAATATTAGTATTCTATTGGGAATAAATAGAATTTTATATCTTAATAATATGTATATCATATATATATAATAATATAATAATATCATAATATCATAGTAATAGTCTGGCTGAGGTGAATAAACTTTACGTAACTATTTGTATTAAATTAAACACTTTGAAAATTTGAAATGGTATACAAAACTTTAGACCGCATTTACCTTTGTATATTTTAAATGTATTTTAAATAAAATTTAAAGTACGTTCAGAAAAAAAAAAACAGCCAATTCAGCGTTTTTGGAATCACTATGTGTCTTTGCTTTCTGATTTTTCAGTGGCTTCTCAGTAAATGTTACTGCTGATTTTCTTTTTTACGATTATCAATGATTTTTTTACGTTATCAACTTATCAATTGAAAATAACAGAAAAAGGGAATCAAACATTAGTTTGGTCAGAAAATAAAAAAGGATTATTGAAATAGTTATTTACATTACAAAAAAATACAAAAATATAAGAAATAATGATAAAAGGAAAATTTTATATATATATATATGTAATATATATATATATATATATATCTCTCTCTCTCTCTCTCTCTCTCTCTCTCTCTCTCTCTCTCTCATATACTATATATATGTATATATATATATATGAAATTTATAATAAAAGAAAGAAAATCATTACTATTTTTACTTTATTTAGAATAAAGTTTCATAAATATATGTTGAACCAAAAATAATTTTTATTTTTTCTACGATTATTTTTCAGCCGACAAGGGGACAGAGGGGGGACAGAGTCACGTGCGGGCCCAATCCTCTATCTTTGCGGTTTACCTGAAATTTCCTTTAGTTGAAAAAGAAAAAAGTGAACCACACCACATTATTCACTAACTAAGACCATATGGGAGTAAACTCCACTGAGATATTTGGGAGTCGGGGTCTCTCACGGCACTCCGGTGGACGTTGGAGGGACTTTGTCCCATACCATTTTCGTCGGCTCAGGCCCACTCAACATCAAATAAAAATAATTCTAAAAACAATGATTTTTGGGTTCAACATATATTTATGAAACTTTTTAATCTAGAATTACTTATTACTGCGTTGAAAATTTTGCATAACATTATGCAACTTCCACACTTTTGCACATATAATAATAATAACTCTCTCTCTCTCTCTCTACTAATATAATATATATATACTCTCCTCTCTTAGTAATAACAATAATATAATAATAATATGTAACAATATATATATAGCAGCAATAACTAATATATATCGGTATTTTTATTTAACTTCTTGCAAATAAAAAGAATAACGGCGAAGAGCACCACTCTAAATCGTCTTCAGGCTATTAGCTCGCTGAAGTAATACATATAACATATTCCGTGCAGTGCGGAGTGCAGAACAAAATCACTTGCCTTTGTGTTTCAGCTGAACAAACGTTGAATTCTTTTTTAGTAAAAATATAAACTTTATTTAATTTTATACAAACATAACGTGCTGTGCGAGCATAAAATATGTAAAA